>OU015467.1:7582067-7635685 GCA_907164805.1 Brachyptera putata
GTTTCCCAGTTGCGTGCTCAATTCTTAGTCTTCGATATTTATTATTGTATATCGAGCCCAGTGCCCGAGTGGTTAATACACTGAACCGTCATTCAGGAGACCGGGGTTCGATTCCTGGGATATTCGACCATCCTGACAGGTTTTTCTTGGTTTCCCTTAGTCTTTCAGGTCAATACTGGGATGGTTCCCTAACAATAGGCCAAAACCGACTCCTTCCCACCATCCAAAAAACACATGATAAATCTCGTATCATTCATCGACGCCAATAGATTGTAGTCATCAGTACGGTGCGTCGTTAAAACCCAAAATATATATATATATAATTGAAATTATCTAGTAATAACTTGGATGCTATTTTTGTAGACAATAATTTACTGTCGTTCTCATGGTATAATTCTAAATATTATAGCCTTATAAGGCCTAGTTTAAATTTGTTGTGCTCGGGCGTAGGAATACATCGAACAATTGAATGAAATGAAGACCAGTAAAGTAGTTAATATCATACATTGTTGAATGGTCCCATTGAAATGTCAAGAGTGATGAGATTGGCTCGTGTAGCTGGCTCGCTGTCGTTCAACATTTAGTTTTAATGTGAATATTATATAAAATCAATAAAATCACCTCGCTCTATGTGTGTGTATTGTCAGGGGGGGGGGGGGGGGGGGGGGGTTGGGAGTTGTCAATGCTGTGCTAGCCTGAAGGACTAGGTACTGCAATCTGGCATTAACTGGTAGCTTCGTGATTTGATTTGAAACTTACCAACACCACCTTGCAACCTGAAAGTAAATTGTGTATGTATACCAAGCTAGATCGGGGCCTGGATTCATTCTCTTTCATAGGGCCCACTCTTACTTTTACACGCCTATTCCTATTCTCACCAGTTACTGTACTTTACTTGATTCAATTTATCTACAATTTATCTGTTCATTTCAAACAAATTGGTAGGCCAACCAGTACACGAGTTTTGGGGCAAAGAGATGTCTTAAATGAGACTAATTCGCCCATGTCACATGATGTAGACATGATTAAAATTATCATGAAAATCATTTAAAATTAGGTTGGATTACGTTAGTTCGTTGGGTTTGGACTAGGTTCTATTTAATGTTGGATCAAAGCATCGTGTAGCATGAACTTCTCCCTATATTTCAACATGGACTCTCATTTTAAGGAATCTTGTTGCGGAAAAAATGCTTGCCACCAGTCTTATTGGTAGGCAGGCGTAGTTGTGTAAATTCTCGTGAGCTTTTTTTTGTTGAGAATTTTAATGACATCTGTTTTAAATTAATTTTGGTTGTAGGCCCTATATATTAGGCCATGTATATATAGTATTTATTATAAAGCGAGGGCTAAATAGGACTTCAACACATTTTTGTGAAATAATATTTAAATGATGATAATGCCTAGGCCTACATGAGCAAATAAATAAAACACAACTTGCATTGAAAGTAGATAATACAATACCTAGCTTGGCATAAGTTTTTGAACTTTGTTGATCTTCACTAAATGTGTTGACTTCTAGGTGATCAACTGTAGGTGGGGCCAGTCATCCTCAGTACTCTCCAATTTGAAAAGTCATTAAAATGTACTTTGTGAAAAGTAAATGGGAAAAGATGCAAGAAATTTTCATTGAGAATTTCTATAAATTTGCATTGGAAATTTTAAAACCATCTTTACATTTCCAAGGTTCCATCACTAGGCAGGCCTATTAAAAATGTGTGTTTCGACAAACTTGTTATGTTTTTATGTCCAGGACATAAATGTATAGCCAGGATCGAACAATTTTCAATTCATGTTTTTGCTTGGTTTGAAACTCAAATTTTTCTTTGAACACCAAGTAGGCCTAGGCGTTTTTGAGCCCCCCTGAGAAATGTCCGTATTATTCACCAAACACTACTTCACATTCAGTTAGTCTAAAATGAACAAATTTAGATACTATTGAAATTATTACTTTTCCTTTCGGTACCAGCTTATTATCTTTGTTTTATTTGTCTATTGGGGCTTCACGAAAATGAATGAATTTCATGATTTTTCAAAGGATGTTTCTTTCAAAATTTATAATTTTTGCTGTTGAGATGTAGGCCTAAGACAAGTTCAGTCAATGAGTCGGGAGCAAATCCTGCAATATTCAACTCCATCCCAGTATTGTAGAGGTGTATTCTTTGATGTGACTAGAAGAAGTATTTTCAAAGAAAAATAAATATGAATCCTTTGTGTTGAATGTTTGTCAGAAATTAGAACGAGTTGAATGAGTTTAAATATATTGTATATTACTGGTATTTATATTTGTAACTCATTATTTTCTGTTAAAGTGCTAAATGAGGAAATGGAAACATCAATAAATCAAATTTAGCTTCAAAAATTATCCACAAAGTCCCATACATGAGGCCTATACTAAATGACATTCTTCAAGTCGTCCTCTACCCCCGTATAACATACATAGCTGTTGGTGGTATAACATAGCGTTAGGCAGCATTATAATGAAGTTCTCCTCTGTCGCTTATTCAACTTGGCACCACTTGAGAAACCAAAATCACTGTTGGGCGTGGGTTCGTTGACTTTGTCCATCTTTATGTATGTGTTTTTTGTGGTTTGCCTCCATAGCCTGAGTGAATGGCGGGATATTTCCTGCAATAGGCCACAACTGCTTCCTTCCCTCTATCCTTCTAATTACCTAATGAAAACCTTGATTTCATTAATCATTTATTCAAGTCCAGTCTATCCAAGTTATCATTACAATGAGTCATTGAACCCAATATGTAGAAATGAAAAAAAATCCCCATAGCTTGGCCTAAATAAGGTATCAAGTAGGGATAACTTCGATTATTTCAGGATCTATCAAAGATCGACCCTGAAATTGAAAGATTGATATTTTTATTCATTTCTTACCATTTTCATTAGAAGTTTTTTATAATAAATTTTTCAGAACCGAAATATTATCTACGAATGTGGCTGTTTTGCAGGTTCCACAGGTATCACAAATTAGTTCAGTGCCTACTTCTATATGATGTCTATTCAAGATTGTTATTCCATTATTGATGTGTGATGATCTTGATTTCTACTGCCACAGACAATGCTTTCATGTTGATCACACCAACATATAAATAATTAGAACTGAAGCTCTTAATCAGATCAGTTGACATGATTTCATGTAATTTGTTGATCAAGTGCACACATACAGAGAAAGAGGTTGTATGAATAACTGACGATGCCCCCCCCCCTCTCTTCCCCTTCCCATAATTCAGTCGCCTAACACTACAGAGTTTATGGTTTTCGGGAGTTTACAAAATCACTGAAAAATTTTGATTTTCAATTGATAACCTTGGACTTACACCAATCAGTTTTTGACCTTGGGTTTTTGGGATCGAGTTATTCCTTAAATCGATACGTAGGGACTAATCCACTTGAATATTGAACTTGGGTTTGGGCGTGGGGTTTTTTACTTTTTACCTGCGCACAATAAGAGAGAGTCAAATTTGAAATTTGATTACTGGTAAGGCATATATAAGAGTCTTCGTAGAAGGTTTTATTCAATTTTTATGATTTAAATGGTGCCTTATATGATGTATGGATTTGAGAAGCATGTGACGGGACATATAGTTATTGTCTACATATATGCTTGTCGTCAGAAATCAGTATGAGTACAGATAAGCCCTTGCCCTGCAAAGAGCAATGTACTTGCTACCGATACATTATTTGTTCACGTTTTCAACAGTAGTGGCAAAATACGAATTCTAAGCGACTGTCATCACTTGGGCCTACTGTTGTGCTCATCTTTCAACATTGACGATTCGGAGTTTAGCTGTGGAAGTAGTCAACAATATGTTTCAGACGTTCCAAATATTGCAGATTGAAAGTGCTGTGAGCATTTTCTATTTATGCAGGCTGATGAATTGATATTCAGGAGTAAATATGTCATTTGTTGGCTACGATACCTGTAATTGTTTTATAGATGCCTAACGTGATTTTCCAATTATGACCCTGACTAGGTAAAGAAATTCAAAACAAGTATCCTTGGCTTCATTATCATTTTATGATTATGAAGGGTTCTCGGTTGATGAGACAGGTAGCCCTACAATCCAGTGAAGACTTGATTATGTTATTGAAGATGGTAAATCGCTAAATGTGCTAAACGTCCGGTTGTCTCTCGTGTTGTAGAAATGGTGGAGGCAATGAAGAAGGTTGCGTCACTGGATGTAGAACTGACAGTGGAGGAGCGCAACCTCCTCTCCGTCGCCTACAAGAACGTGATCGGCGCGAGGAGAGCTAGCTGGAGGATAATCAGCTCCATCGAACAGAAGGAGGAGAATAAAGGAGCAGAAGAAAAGCTAGAAATGATCCGAACATACCGATCACAGGTAAGAATTGTTTCGTGTGTTAGTCCGGTAAAATTGTCTAGCTACGTAACATGTTTTACTATAAATAACAGAAGCCACTATTAAATCACATCTATAGATGCCATAGATAGATGCAAGTTTTGTCAAGAAATATCCCTCAATACTTGATAATATTTCATTATAGTAGCCTACTGAACTACCGTGCTATATAGACCGGGAGATTTCATGCGCGTGATAGCCTACCTCACAAAACAAAAATCATACATCGTGGTTTGCACATAAACACACTCAAGTTATGAATGCAGTGCCGTATACAATAGGTCTACCGTATTACGGTAAATCTATTCCAGCGTGAAGTATTTTTACCTATATGTCATAATGCACAACAGTCACCAAGTGAGCGGGATACAGGAGGTTGAATGAATTTGTCTAAATGAGTATGGCTGCAATCGTGTTATACCAATGTTTGCGTATTTAATAATAATTATATTTATATTGCTCGACTCTTGTTATCATGGTTTGTTTGGTTTTGTGATTAGTATTTGGGTTGTAGTCAAGTTAGTTGGCAGCGTAGCTTGTTAGTTGTAATACACAGGCTAGGATGTTTCAGTTGTTGCTTGACAAGTGGTAGGCTTAATAAAATGAATGATAAAAGTTATCACTATATAGATTTTTAGTACAGCTATGTATGTTCACTTGATGCTATCACTCTGTTATTTAATTAATAATTAGTTATCAGTTACTTAACCTGTAAACTAATACCCTGGATAGTGGAATAAACTGGTAATCTAGGAGTGCAAGTTTGATATCAAGTGCCCAATGGTGATTATCTTTATTATGGAACTTGTGGGTTGGTTTTAGCTCGCAGTGAACTTCTGCGGAATTGCATACCGTAACTAATAGTTTTGTAGACCTATTACATGATACCAGTGGGGCCTATAACTAAATTGTTACGATATTTAGCTCAAAGGGTCACAGAAATAATTTTTCAATGATTTAGTTTTGGCACCATTGACTACAATATGAACTAACTACATGATCATTATTCATTTACATCTCTTGAATCCATCGACTTACATGTGAAATTAGAATAATTACTTATAGTTCTATGTGCTTTCACATTGCTGATATGTGCCCAAATAACTGGTAATATGTACAAGTTGAACAGACAAAATAGGGTCAAAGTGGTTCTAGTAAATTCTTTTACAAATACCTAGCAATAAGTACAGGTGCGTGATTTCCTGATTAATTGAGATTTTAGGCTTCATTATTTTCCAAGTAAAACTAATGAGTGTGACGCTTCTGTCTCTCACAAAGTTAAGAACGCCATCTAGTCGCTCACGCATGCCTGCGTGTACCGTTTATTTACTTTGAGTGAAAGTCGTATGTTGAAGTTATTGTGTGCAATAGTAGGTGCCACCTCTGAATACTCTTATGTAGGCCTATCAAAACTGTACATTTTATTTTAACTAAAAAACCATTGTAAGATTTACTCTAAAAGTTATTTGCTTATGGTATCTCCATCTCTAATGGTTCTGTGACCCTTGGTTGCACGGTGAAATAGTGAATAGCACCACATAGGGAATAGTAAATATTGTGTGATTTTTAGGTTACTACAGCATGGAACGTGCTATGATTTTGAAGAAGAGTGGCTAGTGATAGAAGAAATAACCGTTGGAATTGGTCATTCATTTCCCTAAATTGTTGCTGCAAAAGTGATTCATTATGGATGTTTTTTTTTTGATTTAATTGCGTAAAACCGTAAAAGATTGAAGTATTTGACGACATTGGCTCCCTCGTAACTAGGATAAATGAGCGAACACAGTTGGCTAATGAATAGTGTTATGTTTTGTGTTGCAGGTAGAGAAAGAACTGCGGGATATATGCTCCGACATTCTCGGTGTTCTCGATAAACATCTAATTCCATGTGCATCAACCGGCGAGTCTAAAGTCTTCTATTACAAAATGTAAGTTCCTCTGATGAGCGTTGAGACGGATACTTGGCATGAGATCGGGCTATATTGTGGTGACGAGCCAGGAATGGGATTTAGTGCAATATTAGTTTCAAGCATGATACCTTTGAATGATCAGGTACAATAATTCTAACATAAGAGAACACAGCTATTCTCAATACCTGGAAAATGGAATAATTTCAACCGTTACACCGATTACATGGACAGTAATTGGAATTGGTAGGTATACAAAAACTACTTCAACAACTCTAGGGCACTAGTTTACCAGTTTGAAAATCAATTTAATCATATTTTTGCTATAAAACTGTGTTCTTTTATTTGTTCGTCTTCTTGTTGTTAAAAAGGTATGAACTCGTATTTCACATGATACACTTCTGCTGGAATATTCTAATTCACTAGTTTTTGTAATTTGGGCAAAGCATGGATGTGACTGTTGGAAGGTATCTTGATTGGTGTATGTGAACCATTATCATCATTATTGTCCCGAGTTTTCAGGGCTAATGTAAGCCTCGGGTTGTTGGCCACAATTCACCTGATCATACACTTTGTCTTTGGTTTTGTCGATGAAGATTCCTTTTTTTCTATCACCTCTCCAAGTTCCTAGATGGTGCAATATACCTACCTAGTTGAGTGTAACACCCATGCCTTTGTCTGGCTAACTGTTTACCAAGTAATATATTATATCACTATTTGTATGAATGTCCTTGAGCAGGTAACTAAAACACTTGACATGTTTGACAGTTGAGATAATGCTTGGTTCAACAAAACTACGCTATAGTCTGTTTAAACTGGAGTGGCAATTCTAGTTACGGTAATAGAGTTGCTTGTGCAATGACACTTTCAAAACAGCTGTTAGACTTTTATTTCTAAAGCTTGTAATTTCAATGTTGGCTCATTCAGTAATGCATAAAACGAGGAGAACCATATACTTAACCTTTGTTGTGGATGGGGCGACAATTACCGGTATAGGAGACACTTCAATGGTCTGAAAATGTGATAATTCAACAATAGGCTAGAATGTAGATATTCTAGAACCCAATTCAGTCACACATATCAATTTAATTAAGTCCTTGTCAAACATTGTCCAAGTAGAAACTCAGTCCAAGTGTTTCATTTCCTCTGAAGTACCTCAAGTCATTATTCTTTATGTCCATCATAAATACTATAATAGTGCCTGTTAAGGTGTAAGTGGTAAATGGCAGGCAATGGTGTCTTTGTTGAAACAATTAGTAACGTATTCCAAGGCCTACTGCTGTATTGCCACAGTGTGTTCAATGGGTTTGTGAAATTACTCCCATAAACTCAGTGGTTGTGACATACACAAATAAGTTATCTGATCAGCAATAGTCGTTACTTTATATTTACAGTCTCGATCTACATGTGCCCTGTTATTTCTTCTCATCAAGCGGGATTGGGGCGTTTACAGCCTTTGTAATCTGTCAGGACCTACTTCCTACTTTAGGAGCAGGTATCTTTTACGTGATTTGCATCATGTAATTTTTGAGCTTATTTATCAGCCTCCTGTGGTTTTGGAACTAGACGTTCTTGGTGCATTGAATCTGCATGCTAGTATTTGGATCTCTTCGTGCATCCCATCTGTCTTGTGTCTGGATCAAAAGAGCTTCTTACCATGATTACTATTACCACCAGGAAAATATATATTGTAAGTGATTTGTAAATGTTGTTTTATTCATTTTAGTGCACAGAGAAATTACATATCGGGTACTAAAGTTGGGTGCGAAAGGGTTCTTTTATCTCTGTTAGTTTTTTTATTTTTGTAGCTGCTAGTGTTCGTCTTGGAATGTGTTTTCCTAGACAGACCGAGCGATTGTCTCTGTTGCCCCGTGGCGAGTCAAGCTGTAATGTGTTGTTTTGTTGCAGGAAGGGAGATTATCACCGATACCTGGCCGAGTTTGCCACTGGTAACGACCGGAAAGAAGCTGCCGAAAACTCTCTTGTCGCATACAAAGCCGCTAGTGACATCGCCATGACCGAACTACCCCCCACACACCCCATCAGGTCAGTCACACCTATCAGCTTGAAGCTTATCAGACTCAACATAGCAAAAATACACATACTCAAAAAAAGACTACACAAAAAGACTATAAAAAATACACAAAAAGACTATTTTTTAATCCCAATTTCAAAAAACCGTGTAACAATATCTATAGGGAAGTTATTGTTTAGTAATTGCATTGTATTTATCAGAATTATATTCTACCTACTCTTTATCTTATAATTTGAAGAATATTGCATTGTATTTATCAGAATTCCATCATACCTACTCTTTTATCTTATAATTTAAAGAATATATTTTTGTGAGAGACGATATTTTATAATTGTTACATTCAAGCTGCATAACTTTACATTCTAATCTATACTTTTAGATCATAGATTTAGCCTATAATAACATTTTGCGAAAACAAATAGCACAGGTGATCATGGCTTATCAACACATAATTGTCAGTTGGAACTTTTCTCATTCTGGTAATTTTGGCCCTATGTTGGAAAGTTATCTATATACCAGTTTATTCGTATTACAAATATCCGTGATTTCTCTCTTGTGGCACCTATAGTTGGCTCTAGAAACCTACATTTTTACTGTCTCTTATCCGATGGACAATTGCGGCAGTCGAAAGATTATTTACGAATGTACATATATATATTTTGTATTGCTCTCTGCCCTCGGTTTAGTTATATCCATTCACTCTAGTTTAGTCTCTGATTTTGATAGAGCAAATACTTGTTGAACCCTATGTTCTTATATTTTAGTTTGACCTATTAGATGAACGTATAGGCCTAACTCTTGTTAGTTGAATGCTATGAAATACTGCTTCCTGCTTCTTTGCTGTTCTAGCTATTATAGCAGTTTAAACTTAATACTGTAGTTCAACGATTGTAGGTATTTCAATGTTTTGTCTATTATGTGTCTGTAGGCTGGGTCTGGCGCTCAACTTCTCCGTGTTCTACTACGAGATCCTCAACTCACCCGACCGCGCCTGTCGGCTCGCCAAGGCGGCGTTTGACGACGCCATCGCCGAACTAGACACACTAAGCGAGGAGAGCTACAAAGACTCGACACTCATCATGCAACTGCTGCGAGACAACCTCACCCTATGGACCTCTGACATGCAGGGAGACGGTACGCTAGAACCACCGACGCCTTCTTCGTATGTCCTTCCTTATCCTTCCTCATCCTTATTGCTAGGGGTGTGCGAGTCCATGTTTTCACCTTCGAGTCAAAGCCTTGAGCAAAATAATGAATTTAATGAACCGAAAATGAATGTGACAGTTGGACATGAGCCCAAGTTGCGTATTTTTCCAGATGAAAATCAATAAGTCCATTGCTAGCTTTAAAACTTGATTGTTGTACACTTATTTAAGTTTTATTACAAAAACAACATGGGCCTATGTACTAGCTGTGATATATCCGATTGATCTCCTCTGTTGATCAATCATCCAATCAGAAAGCATTAAAACGAAGCGGGCGGAGGATTCAAAAGTACAACAGATTTGGATATAAGGTTGTGAAAAATTTTGCACGAGTCCAATTCTCTTGGAGACTCTTTGACTCCGAATCACAGACTTGCACACCCCGACTTATCACATATTCGTTCCTTGTCAAATCAACCATTGTGGTGATAGGTTTTAGACCCTTGTCACTTGGATGTGTATACATTTCTGGTAGCTGAAACGAGAATAAAAGTGCGGTGTTGTAATGTTTGTGGGTGGAAATCGATATGTCGTCACCAAGTCATCCCCTGACATGTTCAACATTCCCGGTTTGTTTGTGTCATTTCAAGTTATTTGTAAACCCATAAAGCTGACACGTCAGAATCGGCCTCATTTGTATTCTCATCATTTATGCTCCAAAAATTGAATTATTGCTTTAAATTATCGTAATTATTGATAATCCTTATCGTAATTCACAGTTCCAATATTACGTGTTTGCTCAAAATCACTCGTAATCATGGAAAAAATACATTCAGATAAATATATTGGTAGACCCAAGTAGAAATACTTGTTGTCCAGAGTCTTCCATTATTAAGTAGTAGGCGTACACATATTGGGTCTAAATGGTTTTCATGATTTTTCCATTTCGTTTTCTCATTTTATCACTGTTACTCTCCCAATTAATTTTTGTAATATGTCTTCTAATATTTTCTACCAACATGTACTTGATTAAACTATTTTTAATTTTGTCGTTTGTTATGTTTTTCAGGTGAAACCGAGCAAAAAGAACAACTTCAAGATGTAGAAGATCAAGATGTTTCGTAACTTTGTGCCAGTAATTGCTCGTAAAATAACATACCGCGCCGTATAAATATAAGATAAAAAAGAATGAAAAAAACGTAAAACCAACCAAAAAACATCTCTATCTTGTTTTTGTTGTTTATGTTTTTTTTTAGTGGCCGTGGCCCCGTTAAACTTTTGACACGGTCTACCAAGTGATGCCTGGACACTGAAATCAATACTAATTAATAATAACGCAATGTTCGGGGGGAGTTTGTGCCGCTTCGGGGGCTCGAGGGGAGGGGGAGGCGAGCTTCCTGCTCGTCTTTATCACAACATGTCAATATATACTGTTTTAATCATAAATTCACTGTCGTCAGTATTAACCTATCTCGAATTCATATATTAATTTAATAGCTTGTTGTAAGGTAATTTTGGAAATGTATGTTGATGTACAGTTTCGGTCGCATATAAAACCAAATAAATTGATTGTTCAGATGAAAACTGGTAATCTTGATTGGTTTAAAATTTTTACAACTAGTTATATAAAACGCTTACTATGTTTAATGAAAAAATTTGTATCAGTAGATTGAGTTGTTTGGTCCTGAATAATTGATAAATTGCAAACTAGGTTGGGTTTATATTTGACCGAGACCGTTTCTATGGATGGATGTAAAGGCCGAGGTCTATGCGATACCTGGCAGGTGGCATTTCTTACGCTAATAAATTTAATTGTTACCAAGAAAGCTAGAGGAACAAATTCTAAATTTGTTCGACAATTTATACGTTAACACGTGTCAACCTTTTTGTCTCTTGATGCTTTCTTGATTTAAATCACTGGCTGCAATAAACGCGAAATGCACTTACAAGGTATTGTTATTTGAACCCTTCTATGATGATTTGATTGGTCGACATCAATCTCCATCCAGTGTGATGAAACGTTTGCATCTTTTCCTTCTCGACGACAAAACTAATAGTATGTCGGTGTTGGCGCTTGGATTATTCACTACGTATCGATTCCTCATTCTTATCATTCCAGCGTAGTGGCAAGCTTGTCAGTTCTCTCCAACATTTGTATTATTGTGGAGTATTATAGAAGAGTATTTCCTTGGTCATAATCGTCATATTGGTACTTAAGGGGTGTAATTGTCTGTAGAGGCATTAGGTCTAGCGACCCCCCACCTATCCCCCTCTCTCTGGGCCCCCGCCCCCACAAATAATGGGAGTCGAATGAGACAGGCTATGCTATCTTTTTATTGTCGCCCCCATCATTTGTGTTTTTTCAAGCTCTGCGATTTATATTTACTTGAAAGCAATACCAGAAGGTAAAAACAAAATCTTTATAAAATTAATTTTAATGTAGAAGCACAATATCCTAGAGGCTGAAAACCATAATTTGTATAAAACCATTTAGAAATTATTTTCTTGTTTTAAGTGTAGATATTTTCCTTTATGTGACGTTGGCTTGGCCGCGAGATGTTTATGCAGTTAAGTTGTTAGTTTCTCTGTTGGCATTCCTGGAGGTAATTGTGGTAGTGGGGCTCTCAACGGTACGTTTCTTGACTGAGTAACATCACCCCGTAACATTTGTGTGGGGCGCGATTTTTCTAGCCGAGTTTTATAAAAACTCGTAAAAAACCATTGTTGTGAAGTTTGTGACTACGTACCTTTACCCTGAAAATCCATTGTGGCACAACATTTGTTTTTTATTTCAATGAGAACTTTCCAGACTTGTATTAACGGACAGAAACAATATAACGAGTGCATATTGCAAATATAACCTAGTGTATTGTCAAATTAATCAATATAAAATGTAATTCTTATTTGGACCCAAGTTGAAATTCTGTCTGTAATAGCATTACTAAAATGTATCAAATTGTTGGTTAAGTTTCTTTCAGATATGGAAGAGACTTCTTTGGCCATTTATATTACATAATTTGACTTTCACATTTGTTTAGGCTATTGATTACTTTCTGTGTTTACAAATTCTTTTAACTGTCATTATATCATAGCATGTTTACTCATCTAAAATCAGGAGCTAACTCACTGCTACCATGCATTAAAATTTACATAATAATTATTAATAATAAAAGAGAAATCTCACAAAAACTCATGATTTCAATTCAACACTTTCAATATTCCATGTTATTTGGCCTGCTTAATGTTGCTACCACTAACCAAATGAAAATGTTCTGATTGTGGAGGAGTGTAACTTATGTAGACACTTAAATCGACCTTTATGTAAGCTTTTGAGAGTTTTATTTATTATTTTCCAATTATCCCTTGATTAAAGTTAATTACTACTATGTAACCGATGTTTTGAATATTATGGATTACATTTATTAGTAGTGATTGTACATAATCCTACGCCACTTTCCTGAGGTCAGAAAATGGAGCAGAACGCGGAAGAATATGTGCACACGCACCATGCAGTGAAGTATCAGTAATTTGCAAAGGCTCAATATTTGTATTTATAGAGAGAGCTATTAACTACTGACTTGCTAATTGGTAGATCAGAGAAGGTGAGAAGTACGTGGAGCAATTAGTTATTTAGAAAATAAGACCACCGCAGTTTCTGGAGGAACTATGTTCTATGCACCCGAATGGTGAGGTACAGTCGAAGAGTAGTGATGCGTCAATTCACAGTGTTTACAAGATGGTAGGAAATAACTGCAACTTGTAAGATTAGGGTCACCGAATTGCAGGCGTTTTTCTGTTGTAGCTCGTTCAAAGTAGATGGAGTAATTAAACCAATGGAGGTTATAAAAGTAATAAATAAAATGCTGTTTGGGGACTGTATTGAGTTCTCAATGGAGCAAAGTGAACTTGAAAGGTAATGTCTCGCCCTCAACAATTTATTTGGCACATATAGGACTAGGCTGCTCTAACCATGATTGAAAATGAGAACAAAGATTCAAGAAGTTACGCATGAATAACTTATTTCTACCATCGTTTATCATAATACTATGGGTGAGTTATCTCTTGCTAATCGGCTAAGTTACTTCATCTTAACTAATTGAGAGCTAGGTCACAGGACCTAGGACTGAATGTTTGTTTGAATAATGACAGTAGGCTTAGGCCTATTCTTTTAGAGGCCTAATTGAACTGGTTAGCCTACTTTTGGACGTACTGAGTTTCATTTCTCAATTAATGAACTCCCTTAGGTTTAGTGTAGTCTAGGGTTTTACAAGCTCTATGAACCCATCTTATACTAGGCTAAGCCTAGGCCCTACCTATTAAAATGGTCTAACGAGTTATTTTATTTGTAGGTGCTAGCGTCGCCAAGGCGGGCCTCCCAATGGCCACACAAGCCGATTACCAGTGGTTAGTATAACTTGTCTTGGCCCTAGACCTAGTTACTTTTTATTGTAAATATGTACCTAGACTGATATACTCATGCTATTGCTTTGGTAGCCTATTGTGGATTGTCTACTCATGCTCAAGTGTTGCTAAGCATGCTAGGTGTTCAGCTTGAAAGTGGTTGGCCTCACGGATCCTTATGGTGGTGTAGTATAGTTTTAAGGGAGTAGAAAGGCCCTAGCCCAGGAAAGGCAAACACAATGAGTAGGCCTCTACTGTTTCGAAAAACAGGACGCAGACCGCTCTTTCACCTGGGCCTAACCTTGTACTTGAAACTTGCGACTTAACATCTTATGGCGTGATTCCATATTTAGCCCAGAGGGCCCCCACTAGCTTCCGTTACAATGGTTACGTTTATTACGTAGCTGGGAAATGATTTAGCCAAATTCATTTGGCCTGAAACCGTTCTAATATTGTACGTTTATCGCAATAACGTTGAATCGTTGTGGTTAAATCAGTTACCGGTAGCTTTACTTGTTGATTCACACACCCCTCTATATCACACTATATCATTTTGACATGTTTATCATACAATGCATAGCTGTGATTTGACAGTGCCATCTTAAACCGTGTTGGAACCGCATCGTTTTCACCAACATCAGCATGTTTAACCCGTGACAGGGTAAATCGATCAGCTAATCTGTGTATAAAATGTTTGAAAAACGTAGTCCATATAGAAACGTAGAAGTTAGCATTTATTCCTTTTTTAACAATAATTATTGGTTGAGCAAACTTTGTTTGGTAATTAGGATATGCCTACATAGCTTTCCATTACATTTCATATACACGTCTACCGGAACATTGCTCGTCCAACAAAGCATATGTTGCGTTGGGTTGCCTGAATTTCTGCCCCATGGAAAGTCGTCTCTTGTATAAGTCGTCACTCTGAATGTCTGTTCTTATATATAATTTAATGTATTTATTGAATCTATACCCCGCGGAAAGTCTGTTCCATGGAGACTCTTCACCTGCTGTTATATATTCGAAAACAATTCCTGAAAGTCTGTTCTATGGAAAGTCGTCACCAATAATACTCTATTGTATATTAAATCAACAAATGAATCTCTACCCCATGGAAAGTCTATTCCATGGAGACTCTTCACCTGCCAATTATATTCGAAAACAATTCCTGAAAGCCTGTTCTATGGAAAGTCGTCACCAATAATACTCTATTATATATTAAATAGAGTATTATTGGTGACAACTTCCCATAGAACAGACTTTCAGGAATTGTTTTCGAATATATATATATAACAGCAGGTGAAGAGTCTCCATGGAACAGACTTTCCGCGGGGTAGAGATTCAATAAATATATTGAATTATATATGAGAACAGACATTCAGAGTGACGACTTATACAAGAGACGACTTTCCATGGGGTAGAGATTCAGCTATCCCGTTGCGTTTTCCTAGTATGGTAATTATAGGTCTAAGACTTTATTTTTGAGGTGCAGGTATTCAGCAGTAGAGTACTGTAGTCATTTACATCAACAACAAAGGACCGAGACCGGTGGTTGAGTGGGTAGCACACTGAACCGTCATTCAGAAGAGCATGGTTTTTCTTTCTCGAAAGAAAACGAAAAAAGAATTTAGCAAATAGATCGAGAATGCCATTTTGTTGTTCTCATAGCAGTAATCGATAATTTTGTCTTAATAGCTTTTTGATTGTTTGTTGTCAGGGCTTATTCCATAATGGACTCATCTCGCGTATCCACGTTCCTAATCTCCATACTACTGATTGTGTACGGTAGTTTTCGCTCGTTAAACATGGAACAAGAAGCGCGTGAACGCGAGAAGGAGAAAGAACGAACACAGCTGTTGACGGGAATACCAGGAGTTGCAACTACCGGTGCTGAGAACAACGTACAAACTCTTGACACAATGCAGGCTCTTTGTTTACCGCTCGGAGCATCGATATCGTTACTTGTTATGTTTTTCTTCTTCGATTCGATGCAGATGCTATTTGCTATCTGTACAGCTATAATAGCGACGGTCGCATTGGCTTTCCTGCTACTGCCGATGTGTCAGTATGTCATTCGACCTTGTTCCGACGGAAATAAAATTTCGTTTGGGGTTTGCGGAAGGTTTACTGGAGCAGAACTTCTCTCCTTTTCATTGGCTGTCTTCATTGTGTGTATTTGGGTTCTGACCGGCCATTGGCTCCTCATGGATGGTGAGTACTATAGATGGATGTCCTGTATGTAGCTATATTATCAGTTCTTCACATATTGCAACATTTTTACAATTAGTGTGCAGTAAATGGGATCATATTGTAAACAAATAATATACTGCAGTTCAATGTATTATGCTTAGCTGGTTGTACCGTAGTTATTAGTTGATTAATAAAGTGTATAATTCATAAATCATAGGTCTAGGCCTAACTAGAATGAACTAGAGTACGGTACGGTCTATGTATCAATTGTTTGTAATTTGAATTGTCTTACGTAATGCTCATTATGATTCTCGCAAGGAAACTGGAAATGTTCTCCACCGGATACAACATATGTATTGAGATTATAGAATGAAAGTGAAGGCCGAGCATTAACAATGGTTGCCCAAGAATTTCCCTCAAAGACATATTGTGTAGCTCATCTCTAGGCCAACGTCTTTTTGCTGACATTTGTACAGTTTTCAGATGTTGTATAAACTTGTTTTTGTTTTTATAGCAATGGGCATGGGCCTCTGTGTGGCTTTCATAGCGTTCGTTCGCTTGCCTAGTTTGAAAGTGTCGACACTTCTTTTGACGGGTCTTCTAATCTACGATGTATTCTGGGTCTTTTTCTCATCGTACATATTCAACACAAACGTTATGGTCAAGGTAAGCATGCTGCTAGCTACTATCGAGTCAAGACTAGAAATAGACAGTAACTCAATAATTAATTGGTGAGCTTAAACAAAGACCTCCATTCAACTTTGAAGGAAGTTCCTAGGTTTGTTATTTGTACGCACTGCATCTTGTCAGACGGCCATGAATCTGTGCACGATGCAGATGCAGAGGTATCTAGCTTCGAATTTTGTTTTTTTTCTGGCAAAATTGGTTGAAGTAAGTTTTGAGAAAAACTTTTTTCGAAAGTTTGAAAAATATCTGTGTTTTCTTCGTATTAGAATTTCGATATCTCATACCTTTCAAAACTCAACACCGAAATACTAATACTTTGCCTAATTGACTCCCTATTTGCCCGAATTTCCCGAATTGCCTATTTGACCTATGCACTCTTAATGAGGCAATTTCATTGTTTTACACGTCTAATAGAATATCAGTAGTGATTAGAATGGAACCAAATGTGAAATGTCTCCAGGTCGCTACTCGCCCTGCCGAGAACCCGGTGGGCATGGTGGCCCGTAAGTTCCACCTCAGCGGGATGATGCGCGACGCGCCCAAGCTGTCTCTGCCCGGTAAATTAGTGTTTCCGTCGATGCACAACAACGGGCACTTCTCGATGCTCGGGCTCGGTGACATTGTCATGCCCGGTTTGCTGCTCTGCTTTGTGCTTCGTTACGACGCGTACAAGAAGTCGCAGCTGACTCACCTGGGAGAAACGGGGGTACCAACACCCAAGCAGTTTTACAGGCTCAGGTTGGTTCTTGTTTTTGAAGAAGTAGTCGAGTATGCATCAAATATATTTGATCAATCACTATACTGTGACTGGAGGCTCTGTCGCCAGCACACTGAACGGCTTTAGAATACCGAAGTTGGATTACCGCCATCCATAACGGAGGTTTTTCGTGATTTTGTTCTGTCGTTGAAGTGGGTTTTTTGAAAGCAGGAAACTACTGTTTCCTTTCTACTGTCCCAGACACTTGATAAAATGGCCTATCGTCATCTCATCTTCCCACTGTCTCATTCATCATTCACCAGTGGCAATAGATTTTAGTCATCATCATTCAAACAATAAACCCAGTTGACATGAACAAATGAATAATGCATATTCGATGTATACTTTACATTAATGTAAATGCATATGTGTACTGCGTCAGGTTCATAAGTTATTATGTTCAACCTGTTGTTCGATTGGTTCCAGCTATTTCCACTGCTCTCTGATTGGCTACTTCCTCGGCCTGCTCACAGCAACAGTGTCGTCAGAGTTCTTCAAGGCTGCGCAACCAGCGTTACTATACTTGGTGCCGTTCACACTTCTACCGCTTCTTACCATGGCTTACGTCAAGGTAAACCTTACCGTTACTTAACTAGCTTCCGGTGCCACTAGCGTAGCGCTTTGTAGGCGTAGCAAGCGGCAGGCAACTCTGAGCCCGTCACTGTAACGGGTGACATAAAAATACTAAATATTTTGTATAAAAAGAAATCCAACAATGACATTTGTAGCTCCAGGGAACAAGTCAAGTTGAATAATGAGTCGGGGATTTTTGTATCTAATTTTGTGATAGTGTTTTGTACGTAATTTACATTTTTTTACTGTCAATTTGTACATAGTTGACATTGTTTCTTTCTCTGCGTAATTTAATACAGGAACGAGCGGCAAAATAATTTCCTGGAAGCAAAAAACTAACCTACAAATTCATTAAATTATAAAAATTGATTGAAAAATATTGCTGAAACAAAAATAATGTACGAGTTAGGGCTGTGCGATCCGAGCTTTTTGAGTTCGAGCTAGGTTCGAGCGAGATTTACTTAATTCGAGCGAGACTCGCAAAAATTTCAAGAGTTGCACAGCCCTAGTATGAGTATTGGTATGAATATGATGCTCATTTGTGTCTTGTTCAGGATGTCATTTAATCTTGATGGTGCCTTTCAGAACTGCTTAATAAAGCGTACTGTTAGAAAGGTTGATTTGATCTGTTCACCATCGTTGTGAAATATTGACTGGCGATGAATTTTCAGTGTATCGCCATCGGTTGTATCGTAAAAATCAATTAGTACTATCAATTGACAAATTAATTAGAAATCCGGGTATAAAAATGTACCTCGAGTACAATGTGTTTGTGCATCAACTCGTAGGCTGAATGACATCGATTAACAATCATTTGAAAATACGTCTATTTCCTATAGAAATCCTGCGCAATGCCTCCCAATAACAATTGGTCTATTGAGTCGTTGTATTAATAAACTTTTCGTTTCCAGGGCGACCTGCGTCGTATGTGGAGCGAGCCATTCATTATCCACGTACCGTCGAAACATTTAGACGTTTAACAAATACCTATGAATCTCCGATAATACGTTCAACGCGGGCTCGTTTATCACTTGCCAGATTGTAGCTACTTGAGAGCCGTTGGCAGCGTTTTGTGAAAGAGAACATTAGGCCTACTTTGTCTCAGACATTTGACGGCCAACCTAGCTGCGTCTCGTTGATACTTAGTGTGAAAACTAACAGACTACAGCCGTTTTACAAAGCTTTTCTTGATTTGCCACCACTGGTTTATCTTTAACAGGTTAAGGCCAGGGTAATGTTTGTCAATACAGAATACTTGCAACCGTAAAACTTGCTACAGTTGATGGATTATAACTTTCAATACATTCTATATCTTGACGTTCCATAAAAGTACCATTTTAAGAAATCTGGCAATAGTCAATTGAGTAAAAACAGACGTGTAGGTCTATGCTACTCGATTATAGCCAAGTGGAAAAGATGAATTGGAATGTCATGTATTACAGATGCTAGAAATCCCTCTTAGGAAACCTTTACACAAAAATAACGTAAAACAAAAATACCAAGTCTGTTGACCGGTGGGGTCAAATCATGAAGCACTTGTCCATCGGTATTCCTCCCAAGCTGAGTTTGCAATGAGAGTTGCTACATATGACAACCCAGTGAGAAATATTTGGTCTTAACGTTCTTGAGAAGTGGAGCACCGTGAAGCGGGCCTCGGACATCACTCGTTGTTTTTTTGACGGCACAATAACGATGTATCATCGTCATCCTGAGGATATATATGCATATATATGTCGTGGTATAGCGGGCGAAAAGTTGCTCCGAGTACGGCTGCTCGAGTAATTAGATCTGATTGACTGAGAAATGGTATCAACCGTTTATAGCATAATTCCCTTAATATTGACGGTTTTATCATAAATTAAAGTATTGGATTCATAGTACAATTGAATGGGAGCCAGTGGATTATATTACGTATTGTTGAGACCTATTTAATTTACATGTCTGGTGAACAATAATGAACGGCAAAAACATTCGTATGTAATAAATATGACTATAAGTAATTCCGCTTGGTTTTCTCCGCTCAACTTCTCAAGGCTACGATGAGACATGTGGATCGTGCTAAACGTCTCGAGGCACGAAAGGACAGCAAGATCGTGCCAAACGTCTCGAGGCACGATAAGAGGAGAGGATCGTGATAATCTGAAAACTAACTAACCATTCTTCAAGTGTGTGTTATTTGTTTAGTAAATCTATAAAATAATTTACTATAAAATGAGTGTTCAATAATAATTGTCCAGCGTTTGTTGTGGCAATAAAACGAACAGTTTAGTTGACTTTCTAGTAAAGCGTCATTTTGAGTGTTGCGACAAACAGTTTACCGCTTGCGAATATATTAAATAATAGATCTTTATTTATTGTGGAACTTCCACTTAGCTTATATCATACTTGTAAAGGGTCTTTTTCCTCTTT
Organism: Brachyptera putata; assembly: GCA_907164805.1. Lineage (NCBI taxonomy): Eukaryota > Metazoa > Arthropoda > Insecta > Plecoptera > Taeniopterygidae > Brachyptera > Brachyptera putata. The sequence continues at coordinate 7,602,545 of OU015467.1, forward strand.
TTTTTATTAACTATTATAATATTGTTACTATTTTGTATTATTATTATTATTATATTATTATTATTATTGTTGTCTTGCTTCGGTGGGGAACGATAGTTGGTCAAATGAAATGGATCAGTATTTGAGGTTATGTGTTGGGTGTCAACATGTAGGACGTAAAAATCTCATGGAAATTTGTGACAAAATCCCATCAAAAGGTGATTTAATTGTACTGTATGCATAGGAGCAAGCATGGTCTTAGCTTGGTTTCATGACAACCTCAACCAAGTTTAGGATCTGTGTGTAACACCATGCCGTAAACTGTGTTTAATGGTAGAGTTGTTTGGAAACTATTATCAATGATGGAAAACGTTATTATAATATGATAATTATAATTTTATAATCATAAAATATTATAATTATTATAATATGAGCTATCCATAAGTCACAACATACAATAATGGTGACAATAAATAAGTTTATGTAGGTGTAACAGTAATCATCAGTGTCTTCTAAAGACATGTGAGGCTGACTGCAACAGTGTCAAGTACATTGTGATACTGTATATAGTGGTATACTATATCTGTGGAGATTTTCAAAAGAAAACGGAACAATTTTAAGATCCACCACGAACCATATATCACCCGTAACTATCTGACGAGATTTGATATTTCACTTGACCAACTGTCGTGCACTCTAGATGGTTGTTACCAGACACACATGACTAAATGCAAGAGTGATTCTGTTTTTATATATTGTCAACCCTATAAGTAGCTTGTCTGCTGTACATCTGTGTGTGTTTTAATGTGTGTTCATTGCCCTCCATTGGCTAGTTTGGTCCGAGAGAGAGAGAGAGAGAGAGAGGGAGCAATCTGTAGATGAGTAGAACTGAGGGACCAACAGGTTTGTTTTGTGTATTTACTGCTGCCATTTTGGTAACTTGACAAACTGAATTAGTCATGCAATGTCCCGGTGAAACTTACGTAGCATTCTAACTTAGCTTTGATTTGTAATACAGTACACAGTATTATGTAAACCACAACGTATTCTAGACAAATTGTCTTCAACCTGTTGATTTTATTTACCTGGTACATAATCTGAGGTGGATAAAATAACAGCTGATGAAGCGTAAAACAAGAGGTGCAAATCGGAGATAGTAATCGAGCGTAATCTTGAGTCTAGTTTAAACTTGCATATGACTTCAGGATGACACATCCTTTGCTTTACGTACACGGACTACTTGGAACCTAAATTAAACGTATTTAATGACTGTTTGAGTTGATAAAGTTTTGCACATTCGGTGAATTATCTCAACTTGTGGATTTATTGAAATATAGTGACGATGAAGATGTGATATTTTGCCAGACGAGCTTTTTTAGTTTAGTTTACCCATGACATATTTTTTTTCATAGACTATTGCCGATACCTTTTGACGTAGAATGCCTGACAATAATTGTTTTCATTAGTGTAGAAAGCAAGCTGGTGAAGAGTGACACGGATATACGATTGTGTTGGACGTAAGATGGAAGCTGTGTCGAGTTTTTTTAGAAAGGCTGTAAGCTGTGCGAGACTGATAAGAAAGAAAGTTCATTGCTTGTTTGTAAGAGTAATTTCAGTCCCATTTGTTGGAAAATATCTATAGCAAAGACTTGCTTTTTTATTTTACAGACTGGTAGTGATTATTCAGCTATGCAGTCTTGCCACTTGTGCCAGGGTAGCAACTGAAATTGCCAATTAATTGTCCAACTGTTGACTTTTTTTCTTCTCAAAATGAATGTAGAATTGTCAACATGAAATATTCCCGTGTAGTGTATGTTTAATGAGGTATGTATCACTGACGTTTGGTTTTGACTACACTAGTTGCTATATACTTGACTGTAATACCTCGACTTGCTACCTTCTCTTCTATTTTTTTCTAACAGTATAACTGCCGTTGTAAGTTTGACTCGTTTGAAAGTAGATGTGATCTTCTCGGAACTTATCTTAGCCAAGTGTAGTAGTTACATGTATTGTTAGATACGAGCTACGGTTCTGTTTCGTTGTTGAAAAGGAGAGTGTTTTGATAGGTAGATCCTACATGTGTCAATCCATAATGTATTCGAGAAACAAACAAACCTGTTGCGTATTAACTACTTGTTCACTTAGCCAGTAAAACCATCACACAGAGATTGGTATTTATATTTTTTTGTATATTAAATTTGATTTACCAACCATTGTTTGTTTACTAGTACAGTATTTCTTCACAAAATGTCAACTTCCCTTCCAGTTTATCCATCTGTGGTTGTTTGAAGACAAGAGTCTTATTGCTTCATAGAGCTGCTTTACATAGTCGAGTTTGAATTGACACGACAATCGTGGATTGCAGTGAATATTTATATTAAGTTACATAAAAGCTAATATATTTGGTGCATAGCATCATCAAGTTTGTATGCTTTCGTAAACCAACTATTGTATTTTATATAAAAAATGTAGGTCTACAGTAAATATTTTGACATGAAACATTAGTCTACATTTTGACTACTAAATAATTCATTTCCAATCAACCAAATACGGTGAAACCTCTATCCATCGTTTTTCAAAGGACCATGAAAATAGAACCATCCATGCAGTAAAATGATCCATACCAGGAAAATTTAGTATTGATTATATGGGAGTGGGGCTAGAAAATGATACAAGCAGGAAAACGATGGATCCGGGAACGATGCATAGAGGTTTCACTGTACAGTATATGCCTATAATATCAACAGTTATATGAAAAGGTTTGTAAGAATAATTAAAACTTCACAATTACATATTTTAAATACTCTATAAATAAGTGGCTGCTGTTCCAAGTGAAAATTGTAAACATCGAATATTACTATCGTTATCCATATAACTATCGAATATTGATCGAAATATATGGACATTTTCAACCGATATTGAATCTAATCGAAAATGTCGAATGGGAATGAATTCAAGACTGGAAGCAATGAGTTCTGGAAGTCATGATTATCGAGCACATTTCAAGCATATCAAGCTCTTTCTTCACCCTACATACACATATTGTACTCAGCATACAGCATTACTGACAGCAACAAGAAACCGAGTGCAAAGGTTCTATTATTTATTTTATTCACTTTTGATCGGGTGTTCACTTTTTTCCTGTTTTTTTTGTCATTTGGTTATTTGACTTGTTACTTATTTGAGCTATTTCCGATTTTTTAATTCGATATTGATCATCGTTTAGATATCGAGTATTGAATATTCCAATTTGATAGTGCATGAATCGAAGTCATCGAAATCGAACGGCAACCCTAATGAAAATATAAAAAGTGTCCTATCTGCTTCTGTGTCTACGAATACGTCGCAGCTGTTGAGGTACATAGTAATAATTGAGACACAGTAATACAGCAGATAATTGAAATAAACATAGATTGTGATTTTAGAGTGTACCGATGGGCCATGGTGTACCCGTAAAAGTATTACTTTATAGCCTACATATTAATTATTTCCTACCTTTGGAATAATTATGATTAATAATTAAATAATAATTTATTTATAATTGGTTGATTCATAATTTAATACATATAATTATATAATACAATCTAACAATTAATAAAAAAGTAGTTACTAACATATAAATAAGTCACTAACTGGCAGGTGAGTGTTATCATCACCATGGTTACTCGTGCAATTTGTTTCCATTAGCTCTCGGAATAAGGTTGACTTGACTTCGTATTACCGAAATAATGCCCTTTACATTTACTTAAACTACTTTAATACCAACTAGAACCACATCTAATTCCAATTCATCTCTCAAATTTTCAATATCTTTTAAATCCTGAACCCTCAATTCGTAACTGTGTCGTAACAACTCACGATGGAAATAAATGCAGAAACCCAAGAACGTAACCAAGAACGGTGCTATAACAATGGTTCCTGCCCAGCAAGCAGATAAGTAAAAGTCATAGAATTTGACCCAACACAGTAGAACGATCTCGACCAAGAACAGGAACATGCCGAACACTGTCGACAGCGTCCAGGCAAGCTCGATGAAGTTTCTTGCGTACTCGTTGTCATCGTTTTGTAGCCCAATATCCGTCTTGAACTCGATGAAGTCGTGCCGAGGCAAATAAGCGATGTTCGGCAGGATGAAGTTGCTGATGACAAGTGCGATTATATGTATCGCGACGAGTGTCGTTGTACAAACGGCAAAACATGTGAAGATCCAAGGTGGACATTGCGTTGGTACGTCCACTTGCAGCTCGGTCATTGACGACTGCGAATAAAAGGAAAATAACCCTCTTTTCTCTCTCTCTCTCTCTCTCTCTCTCTGTCTCTCTTTGGTTGCAAAAAAATCAATTCAGCTGTATAGCCCTATATAATATATATCTATTATATCTTCACCATTAATTATCAATTTCAATTTCAAAATTATCAATCTGATGTATAACTCTATATATATTATAATAATACCAACTAGCGGGCACCAGTGTTGGGGAAGTTAAAAGTAATTCTAAAAGTTGAGTTACTTGGTTAAAATAATAATGCTTTCAATGTTGAAGTTACCGAGAGCTGAAAGTAACGAAAACTTACAAAAGTTACTTGTAAAAGTATATAAGTTACTTCAAAAAGTTATTTATCGAAAAACTTGGAATTCAGAGGCTATTTATCGAAAAGCAAAATCAAGTCCCGACATATTTTCGTCTTGCAGCCTTTCGGGGTAACACAAGCCCAACGGCCAAGCCTAGATGGTGATTGGAAATGGTGAGTGAAATCTCAAATAACACATCAAATACATAATTATGCAGTTTTTGACGTTTATGGCATAAAAGTAACGTCCAAGTAACTTTTAACTTTTAGTAAACGATACTTTCAAAAGTAGCGTTTAAAAAGTAAACGTTAGCTCCATAATAAAGTTAACGCCGTTACCTAAAAGTTACGTTTGAAAGTTACTTCCCCAACACTGGCGGCCACTGGAATTGTAACTGACTGTAAGTGATTCCTAAGCTGTAATTAAATATGACGATTGGTTCAAGGAATTTTGTTGTCTCCAATTATAGAAGTACAATTATTTAATTAAAAATAGTAAATGTACCATCATTATACATTTTTCTTCCAATTTTGTAGAAACAGTTTTAATCAACTTAATTAAACATTAAATTATAATTAATTGAATTTAATTTCAATTCTAGTTCTTACTGACAAAATAAATATTTCTAAAACTCAAAGTAATTCTGATGAATTTTTGATGAAATCGCAAATAAGCCTACAGTAACTAAAAACGTGCTCATTAGTCATACAATATTCTAGCTGATTCAAATTCAAATTCAAAAGTGTTTATTATTATTCTCATTTCAATTTACAATGAAAAATATATAGGTATACAAAGTAATCTAAATTATTGACTAAAATTCATTATCTAAATCTAAGATTAGTTTTTCAAGTTTTACTAACCAAGCCAAATGCACATAGAATAGCTGAGTTCGTTGCGCTTCTTTTCAATCTCGCGCGACATACAAGATGGTTCTTTGCATTAAGTATAGCATGCTTCTCACGCTTTGTTTGGGGGGCAGTGTATTGCTGCTAGAACAATGGAACAATCTTAACACTATTACAGAACAATATCGAATGCCTAATGGCGCTGTGTTCGAGGCAGAGGGTGATGCAGGTTACATTAATGGGGTGGAGGGGGGAGCAATTTTAGTTTGAAAAATATAAAAATATCTAAAAACACACACATATATATATGTATGTACAGATAAAATAAAATTAAGAAAATTCGTAATTTCAACTACGTAGAAAAAATCATGTGTCAAACATCACACATCATTTTGAATCTAAATAAGTAATGTGTGTATAAATTGTTCGCTATATTATATAGCTAGGACTATGCCACAAAAAAATGCACTCCTTTCTGAATGAAATTTTCTATGAATAGAAAATTGAATACCTCAGAAATGTACTGGAGCTCTAATTGTGTCGTCAGTACCATTCAATTGCACTAATTAAACACTTGTTTTTGTTCGCTCGGGGAGGGCGGGAGGGTGTCAAACTTACGTAAGTATCCCGGAAATTACTGGAGCATTAATTGTGCAGTAAGTGCCATTCAATAATCAGTAATAATTGACTGATTTTTGTTTGAATCGATGATACTTCTATATATTGTTAACGATCATTCTGTGAACACTGTCTATAAATTAGTGGCTAAATGTAGACAGCTATCTGTTATGACAAACTTATTATTTTCAACTCCACCATTTTCCAAAGATTAATCTGATTCGATAACTTGATGTGTTTCGTCATATATTATTTACAATTTCTTTCAGTGATTTTTAGGGAATTCAATTTCCTTCAATGATTCTTTTTTCAGTCGAGGTTTTCTAAATACCAGTATTTTTCACGTGAAAATGGCGTACCCTACTAGCTACTTAACTAACTACTATATAGCTTCAAAGAATTAGGTGCTGAGCTCGTATTTTGTTATGTGGGGTGCAATTGAATGCAGATTGCATGCAGTTTGGCAGATTGAATGCAGATCAGAAATGCACTTCTCCGTGATGCGGCCGTCAGAGGCGTTGGTGCGTCATTACCCACAGTGAGTGAATCAATTTTGAATTACCGTAGACTAATTAGTAATTGAAATACAGACCTATTGGCGTCATATATCCATTTTGTTTTTTATATTTCTTTCACTGTTGAATTGGGGTATACAAATAATTATTGGAAGATTAATTCAATTTGGTGGTTTGGATGAAGTGAAACGTTACTAAAAATTGTAAAATCATGTCTAAAATAAACCGTACTTATGGCCTGGCTTAATCTGACCAAGTCACATGCCGCCAAGTCCGACGGACGCCGAGGCTGTTCGCCCACGGGCACCTCGACGTCGCCGCCAAGACGTTTTGGCCATAGTTATACATTTAAATTATTACTAGGAAAACGCCATATATGCGTTGTTAGACGAGCGAATAGTAATAGTATGGGTAAAAATGGGTAAAAACTGCTCCGAGTGGTACCAATTTAGCACATGTATTTTCTTCAAAATGGCTGACCCGATCAAGCTTAAATTTTTTTCAGAAATGTGTATCAAAATGTAATTCAACTTCACGCAAAATTTCATTTTTTTGGAAAATAAAAATATATATATTTTTTGTTTCTGCTATGTTATTCTAATGAGTATTTTTGAAATTTCTAAAATTCATTAAAAAAAAGTTACCCCCCGATCATGCCACAAAACTATACAGATCCAAGTTAGATGTGGAACCATATTGAAAAAAAGTTTGAAGTTGATACCTGTAGCCGTTTGACCTGTGGAGAACCGAAAAAAACATGCTTTTTTTTTTTTCAGTATGTCAAATTGAAATCCTCGCTAAAGCTCGTCCAACAACTTGAAGTATCCAACATATTTATATTCATACAAATGTCAGATTTGGAGACATTTTCGCTCACCATCAGCCGGTTGTCTATGAGAAACACTACTGAAAGAATATAGCACTCACCTTACGATATCTGATTCCTAGACCAACAGTCATACCGAATTAGCTTTACTGCATGCGTTTGTTAGTTAGTTAGCCTACATTTGACTGGCGAGTCAATGTTGAAGAACTCGAGAACCTCATCAATAACCTTCAACACGCACAGCTAGCAGATATCAAACTGTGGGACAAAAACGATATTGAACAAGTTAACAATGCATATTATAATATGTTAGTGCACAACTGAACATTCATGTTTAGAACTGTCAAAGTGATAAGAAATATAGAAACGTGCACTGCTTGAAGGTATATTACCCAATTGATAATACATGGAATGTTCAATGATTGATTTAGTGTTGTTTAAGGGCGCACAACATCTATAGCAGGCGCGGACTGGCTCCAAAAGGCCCGGGGTGCTGCTTGTAAAGTATGCCCGTAGGCAGGCAGCGGCCGCCGGAAACATCCTCGCTGATTGAAATTTTTCTATTTTTCATGTTTTTCAAGTAGTTTTACACATATCATGACACAAATTAATATTCATATTGTATATAACTGTTTGCGATTAATTATTATTTGGGTATGGATACGTTTAATCAGTGAATAATCAATCGAAATAGTAATTGATTGATATATTTTTCAACTACATGGTTACAAACATAGGTAAGTATTAAATTAAAAGTTTTCTTGGCATTAACGATGAACTCTGTCCCAGCTTGTTGATGATTGTGTAATAAATATTTATGTAGATATTGTCTATATAATTAAATCATATGTTCGATAATGGCCCGGAACAGTCAATAGGCCCCTCTGCCAGTCCGCGCCTGATCTATAGGTTCTAGGCTAGACCATCTAGGTTTAGGCTATCATTCAAGTTAATGATAGTACGTATGGCTGAATTGCTTATTCCAAAGAAGTGGTTATTTTATTTTTCACACGTTCTTGGTGATCTGGATACACCCAGTAATACTCTCTTTGCCACCAGCTCGTTGTCTCATGCTACCACAGAGCTAGCCTGTCGCTCTATTTCCTCATCCCCATTTGACGACAGCAACCCTTACGACACTAATGAGCTGCGGGTAGTCTATACTACTACAACTAGACGAACGACGGTATGTCTATGGCCCAAGTGTAAAATCACAGTTCTTCACTGCATCACTATTTTCTATATAATTCTATTCGAAAATTTTGCATCCGGATCGAGATGGAGTCCCTCAAGGTTCTACCATCTCACCGCTCCTATACATTCTGTACTGCTATGATCTCCCAAAACATATCTAACATAAGATATCTGTTACTCAAATCGCGGATTATACCACTTGTTGATGCCGTTTCGTTTTTAGGCTTGCAGCGATATATTATAATGAAAAAAATCAATTACAAAGAAAAACAATTTGTTATGTCGAAATAAGAGTCAGGATTTGTTGCACCGCCCACCACAATTTGTTACGCATGTCGATACAATGACCAGGATTAATTAATTAATCACACCATCAGACACCATGCTATGAATAGATATACTTTCAGTACAACAGAACTATGATATAGCTTCTCTCACCTATAGTTCATACTGCGTGTCATGTGACGTGGGTCGAAACTACAGATCGCTCTAGGTGAAGGAAGGGCGAGAGACGGTCGTTCGATACCTACATGTTCTTAGACCGACGCTAATCTGTGATCAACTTAATGAGTTGACACATCGCTGTGTCTTATCTTGACACCGGCTGCGTACCGACTGAAGGAAGTGGAATGATTCGGATGTTACCTCCCCTCCTTTCTACTACCACACCCCTCAAGACACCTGTTACACGTGCTCGAAATTATGTGGACTCTACTCCTAATGTATGCTACTGCTGTAAATTTATCATCTCTTACATCATAGTAGATGTGCGTGGTAGAACATTTTCTTTAACTGGTTTTCTTTCAATATAACCAAAAACCATGGTTTGAAATATATATTTATTCATTTTTCGTATATACAATCATTATTACATACATACAGAAAATAAACAAGATCGAATAACTAAATATACCAATCAGTATTGAATAGTCTAGAAAGTCGAAAACAGAAAATATATACATTTTTTTAAAATCTATATCGAAGCTAGATACAAAATCATTGTTCCCAATTAAGGAAATGGATGGTAGTAGAATCATTTTTGACGGGGCACCACAAGGGCGATCTTACCACCCCAAAATTATCAGAAAATATTATCAACACAAAAGTAAGAAAAACAATTTTGGGCGATGTTTTTTCTTATCATCATCGCAATTTGCAAGTTAAACACAATGCATTGTTTCCAATTAAGGTTAATGATTACATGGTAGGATCGTACCGACGGGGCGGGGCAGGGCGGGGCACAGCAGCATGGGCTATATTTAACCACCCTGAACTTTGACAATAAAATTTTTACATTTTTTATCAAAGGTTCATGCATGGCGCCTTTTCAAAATTCTTGCCTCCCCTGACCTAATATCCTGGGTACGCCACTGGCGGGGCAGGGCGGGGCACAGCAGCATAGACCATCTAACCACCCTAAACTTTGAAAATAAAATTTGAAATAAAAGATTATCAGATTTATTATTAGATTATTAATAGAGTATTAGAGAAATAATATAACAATATGAATACACATAGAAAGATAACAGCATGCATTTTACGATTAAATCTATGTAGCAATGCAATTAATCGTCAACTGCCTATTCAGTCTAGTTTAGTTTAATAGTTCATTGTCCGTTAAAAATCACGGTACTTATAAGTGATATACCACACTTAATAGGATGTTGGACTCGTCTGATAAAATATGAAATAATCAAGGACAGTTGAGACAATAATAATAATTCAAGTCAGATACAATAATGATAATTAAATAAATCAAGGCCGTTAAAATAATAATAATTCAATTCAGATAAAATAACAAGGATAAAAAATATTTAAAATTAGTTACGGTACAGTAATAAATAACAATATAGGGCCTACTGATACTCCAGGTCTTGGATATTATAGCTGTACAACTATAGTCAATGTACAACCAGTCAGCTGTAAAAGTCGTTTAAGAGCACTCAAATCTGTATAAGATATAGGCACATCCAAGATAAGTTTGATTTGTTTGGGATTTTATGATTTTTGCGATTTAGCTAGATTTAGTGAACTTTTTTTTTTTTTTGGATTCTGTTGATTTTTGAGGCCCATTGTTTTTTATTTTGTATCATTCCACGTGATTCCGTTAATTATCAAATTTTTCTGACTTATCTGATTTTTATTTTCAATATTTTTATTTCACTTGACATGACTTTTTCCTCAAAAGTGTACACTTGATTCCAGGTCTTATCCTGATAACGAAATTTAATAATAATATTCGAATTGACTGTCAAAACATTACATACATCCAATAATACTTATTTATAATTATCCTCTTCTCTGTCACACTCCTATAATCACCTATAGGTGTTGTTGTCGAGCAAGGTCACTGACTGTGTTAAAGCTAAAGGTCAAGCATGCAATCAGGTGGCGCAGAAGTAAAACATCCAGCCTCTCCTTCATGCAGTAATCAGAGCAGGAATACAGTTGTTTTGGCTATGCCTGATCATAACTGTCAGGATATCTCTCTATAGTCTCTAGACTAAACATTGGGTGGGCGAGATTTCGTTACTCGTGATGTATGCAGCGTGAACCAAAAAATCCTTTTTTTGTTTGGCTAAACCAGTCAATCTTGAGTTATTGAATAGGATTTTGAATAGGCCTGAAGAGCGAATACCGGAATAAAGTATATACTCGGTTTTGTGACATGGGTTTGGGTGTCCAACCTCACCTGAACCCTAACCACATTCCATTGAAAAGTACCCCGAAACCCATGTCTCACGACCGAGTATCTTTATTCCGGTATTCGCTCCTCAGCGTCCCTGATTTTACAATATATCATGTTATCAGAAAAAAGGCTTTCACGTTTGGTTGCTATTTTCAATGTCATGCCTGTCAGAATTAATCTGAGAATTGTCAGAATTGATCTAGTCTTGATCTAGTCTTGATCTAGTCAGAATTGATTGATTCTGTAATGAGTGACTCAGAACTCGAATCGTGTGACACCCTCATAACTTACAGCTGTCGGTGGGGTGTCGTTTAACAGAACCATAACCGGAGGAGTGGATTATATTTATCGAACGCCATTTTTAGGTCGTTTTTCTAGGTTGGTGTAGGTTTTTAGGCTGGAACAGAATTTAATTAAGAATTTAGAATGTCATGAGATATGACAGTCGTTACTATAGGAATAAGAGAGCCTATAACAATTAAGCACGGTTTTAACGGTTTCAATCGAATTTTGAAAAATATACGTATTTTCAACGCCATTTTAAAAACAACTACATTTTTTTAAACTGTTTTCGCTGCCATATTATTGAATCTGTTGAAAATATCATTCGTCCGTATGTACATTGAAAATAAATTTAAAATGCATGCAAGTTGCGCCTATATTGTTTGTCACCCGGTCGTGTCATCGAGTGTATGATTGATAGAAGTACGATCACCTGATCACCATCTTGAAGGCTAATCACTAATCACGGTTCATTAGTCTACTGACTGCAAGCCTGTAAGACGATAACAAATGCATTAGTACAGGAACGTGTTCCTTATCATTCAGTTACTGGATTAACGCAATCAAATTCGCGTCTCTCAGGGACACATACATAGGACATACCGTTGTTTTCTATTTTCAAAGTTAAAATCATCTCAAAGTTTCTAAGAACCCCATAAGATTAGGCTGGGCGGGAAAATTTGAAAAAAAAAAAAAAAATTTTCACTGAATGTAAAATATAAATAATACACATTATTACAAATTTTATGAAATTCGAACCTGCCGTTTAGAAGAAAATGATTTAATACATGTTTTTTAATCATCCACAATCCACGGTTTTCCAAATTCGATAGTAAACTGTTACCGAATGACGTATTCTCAACGAGCTACAATAGTCCGCTGAGCTACGGCTCGACTAGATATGAGTCAAGGAGTGTAGAGTTTTCGATTGTACTTTATGTAGATATCTCGGTCATCGTACAAAGCATGTGCTGCGTTTGCCTAGTTTAGTAAGGCCCGGTATTACGAATAATAAATTTGTTGATTAAGCGATAATTAATGGATTAGCTTGTTATTACCCTTGGTTACCAATGTTATTTTTGTACTGCAATTGATTAATTAGCTTAATTAACACATTTTTATCATTGGTAATATGGGCCCTAAATATAATATAAAATCAAGGTTCTAAACCCTTGGAGCTAGGATATTTTTCACATTGCAGACGCGGTAATGGTCGAGATAGAATGTTTCACATGTTTTTACCCTCTCCACCAACTTTTCAGTTAGAGTGATAAAATACAAAAAATAGAAAAATCGATGAAATATAAACAAGGCACACGGTTGGAGCACGTGCTATTAATTGTCACGCAACTTTCTTCTTATCTCAATTGATTAAAGATGTAAGCTGATTATAAGAACGAAAGAAAAGTGTTGCAGGTTTTTCAATGTTCAACAGATGGATGTTCCGAAACACATGTAACTTTCGACTTATCGCATCTATAGTAGCTGAAATGTTTCTCAGGAAATGCAATCTTCATTCAATTATAGCAACTGCACCAACAAAACACAAAAGCTATATTTTATCGTTTATATATATATTTTAAATACTTTTTCCAGGTTAGAATGCCGATATATGATGAGGTTGGCCGGAAACATTCATTTTTATACGAGCATAATTAATTATATATACATAGAGTACATGAAGTGACAAGTAATAAAAGTATTTACTTCCAAATAATACATTTATCGATAATCACGTTTTATATCTCGATAATTCAATGAGAGCACCACATCATTAGTGATTATTTAAATAGATCATCATGTTTTAATATCATGCAAAATGTTATTTCATTTTCGAAATATTTCTGTATATTTATAAATGTTTTTTCAATAAGTCAAACAAAACTTAGTTATTATTTGTTTGTGTGTAAAATCTTCTTTATTAGGATAATCTTTGCCCATAGTTGGGTTGCCGATGCGACACAGAATAAAAAGAACAATAAGATACAATATATATAAACACAGATAATAAAATAAAAGAATGGATAATGATTAAAAAATACAATAGAAGAATGAAGTTATGAGAAAAAAGTAGTAATTAAATCTAAATCAATTAAAACACTAACAAAATTATTAATGGTATATGAAAAAAAATATATATATGCACCTACTCTAACTGTTTACTTGAATATAAATGATTTCTGGAAATGGATACTGAACCTTTTATAGCGAGGAGTGTAACATTATAAATAAAACTACTACTTAGGTTAAATCTCATACAAAAATCTACAAAAAATGTTGGGATGGTGCCCCTTGCTCCAACTAGAAGGCCTATCACCTCAATGTTGACAAGATTGTATTTGTTTCGAAAATAAGTTTTATAATTGACCATTATAAAATCATGCCTGCATTCATTCGGCGTTAGTTTCCTCATCTGTTGCAGGCTGTCGGCTAAAGACTTGATCTTGTTGCGGTAGGAATGAAGGCGTTATGAATTAGAGGCGTTATGACATCTCTTGCTACTTCTCACGATCATGGCAGAGTCCAGCTTCAGTATCTCAATCTGTCCAGACCGGAAGCCGGCTGAAGACTTGAACGTGTAGGCGTGTAAAGTGTAGACGACAGATTTGTGGTTGACGTATAAGAAGTAGAGACGTACACGGTAAACCATTTTAGTTTCAAGATCATGGCAGAGTCCAGCTTCAGTATCTCAATCTGTCCAGACCGGAAGCTGGCAGAAGACTTGAACGTGTAGGCGTGTAAAGTGTAGACGACAGATTTGTGGTAGACGTAAAGAAGTAGAGACGTACACGGTACACCATTTTAGTTTCAAGATCATGTCAGAGTCCAGCTTCAGTATCTCAATCTGTCCAGACCGGAAGCTGACTGAAGACTTGAATGTGTAGGCGTGTAAAGTGTAGACGGCAGATTTGTGGTTGACGTATAAGAAGTAGAGACGTACACGGTAAACCATTTTAGTTTCAAGATCATGGCAGAGTCTAGCTTCAGTATCTCAATGTGTCCAGACCGGAAGCTGGATGAAGACTTGAACGTGTAGGCGTGTAAAGTGTAGACGACAGATTTGTGGTAGACTTAACAAGTAGAGAAGTAGAACATGTTACTTTCAAGATCATGTCAGAGTCTAGCTTCTGCTGATTATCCCTATGTCGCAGGCTCACAAAGCGATCTTGCAGACGACAGCTAGGTTTCTGATAGAAGTAGAGGTGCTATAACGTATTACCGCTTTCCGAAATCGTTGAAGAGTTCAGCTTCATACTAAGTTTCTCCATCTGTATCAAATTGCTGGTTGAAGACTTGACCTTGCAGATGACAAGGTTGTGATAGAAGTAGACGGCGAATGCGATGAATATAAGTAAAACGGGTACCACAGTCACTGTTGAGATCCACGCAGCAGAGTACGAGTAGTCCAAGAACTTGACCCAACCCATGATTCCGACGTCCAGAATAAAAAGGAACAAACCTGGATGCAAACATAATGGTGTTAAAGATTTGTTAGTAAGATTCAAGAATAAATGTAATTATAAATAATTTCTATAATGATTGATGAAGTGCTTTGAAAGTTTTGTGATAGAAGTAGAGGCGCTATAACGTATTACCGCTTTTCGAAATCGTTGAAGAGTTCAGCTTCATACTAAGTTATTTCCAAATACATAATGCAATCATAATTAGACGAGCTTTAGCGAGGATTCAATTTGACATACTGAAAAAATTGGTGTTCGTTTTTGTGTTTTTTTTTCAATGTTTTTTGTTGGTTCTCCACAGGTCAAACGGCTACAGCTATCAGCTTCAAACTTTTTTTCAATGTGGTTCCTCATCTAACTAAGATCTGTATAGTTTCGTGGCATTATCGGGTGGTAACTTTTAATTTTATGAATTTTAGAAATTTCAAAAATACCCATCAGAATAACACAGCGGAAAAAAAGAAAATATTTTTATTCTTCAAAAAAATAAAATTTTGCGTGAAGTTGGATTACATTTTGATACACATTTCTAAAAAATTTCAGCTTGATCGGGTCAGCCATTTTGAAAAAAAAACATAAAATGTGGTAAATTGTTACCACTCGAAGCAGTTTTTACCCATTTTTCCCCATACTATTACTATCCGCTCGTCTAACAACGCATATATGGCGTTTTCCTAGTTATCACAACGTACTCCAATCAGCACGGCAACTGTCAATACATCATCATAAAAGAGATATGAATAGCTGTATAACGTACATAAAACAGTGGAGCTAGCCCATGCCAGTTCAATGAAGACCCTCATTCTCTCGTGCGGTGAGTCAACGAGCAGACCACTCACATCCAGCATGTTCGGGAGCAGATACGTACTGATCGTCAATGCGAATATGTTGAGGGCAATCAGGATCGTAGTACATCCAGAAAATATCACTAATAACCATTCAGGGACAATTGTCGGGATGTTTATCTGCATTTGTGCCAAGGCACCCTGCGAGAGAAGATCACCGATTGTAGCAGATTATCGGGTTACATATCAAATCTTGAAAAACCTATATCTCCCAAAATACAAATCTCCCAAAAAACAAATGTTCGAATTGTCTGAGATATGGGTCTTTTAAGATTTGGAAAGTCGAGTAAACAAACTGTCGGACAAATGTTTTTTTCTGAGATATGGTTTTTCTAAGATATGGTTTTTCTAAGATAAGTATTTTCTAAGATTTGTTTTTCCGAGAATTTGAAGTGCTGCCGATGTTTGAGGCTAATTAAGAAGACATGTATTAAGAATACGTAATTGGAATGAACTACGTGAAGACTTTATCTGGTACTTGAAGTGAAATTAAAAAAAAAATGACCATGCAGTTCTAGTTATTCTTATATATACTGTATCTGACTTGGTTTATACAATTTATCATTGTCAAACAAACCGTTAATAAATACAAATACAGATACAAAAAATGGCCCGGTATTATCATGTCCAGTTAGCCTTTATCTGAGAATTGGTGGGAACAAATAGCAAGAGTAACCATGGAGATAACAACTTTATAAACTGACAGTTAGAGCCACTCCCACGTTGGTAATTCGGACACTTACTAAAGCAAAGCCTGCCATAACTCTGGATGTCATAGCTGCAGCTTTAAGTTTTGCTCTGCTTATTTGGAACCATCGAAAGGTCAGGTCTCTTGCTCTAGTCTCTTCAACCAACTTTAGTCGACTTGCTTCATTCTGTCAGCGATAAACAGAAATGAGAGAGAATTATCACAAGAATAAGCCAGCGTTTTCACAGACATCGGGTAAAGGCGTGTAGCAGAAAATATAATTATGTAATATTAACATATTCCTCAAAATAATATGATAATGATGAAATTAGATAGTACCCAGTAAACACAGAGTAGAAAAAGAGTACTTTTTGTGAGAAGAATTTTTAGTGCTCGATTGCTATCAGATAACCCATCAAATAACTCTCCGAAACGTGAAAATGTCCCTGCAAACTACTACTCTGTGACAAAATATCTCCAAATTGTGGAAACTCATCCGCGTAAAGGTCTAAACTACTGTTTAAATATTGCAGTGACAAGCTAATTTTACAAACTGAATGCCATAAAATAACAAAATTCATTGCAATTAGGGCCGGTATTACGAATCGATTGTTAGTGGATTAAGCAATAGTTAGCGGATTAACTTGTTATCACCCTTGGTTACATGTGATATTTTCGTACCTTCAACAAATAGTTAGTGGATTAGTACTTAACTAAGATTCGTAAAACCGGGCCTTACTCATTTAAAAAAAAAATACTATTCAGACATTCTACTTCAAAGTGCTTACCAGTGTTCTTTCTATATTTGCGCAGTGGCACTGGCAGTTACAGGTTGTGCTGGTAGTTTTATCCGCTCCCATTAGTTGACCAGGGGTGGGGTTGACGCAGTATCCTGGAAGATTGGTGGGAGAGCTTCTGGTGGGTCCCTTGCTTGTAAAAGTTCTTCTGTAGCCGGAATCCATGGTGAAGACTGGCATTGTTGGGTAATTGGTCTCCAAGCCCTTTGGAAAACAAGATTCACTTGAGTAGGGTACTAGTTATTTTGTCTGGTAATACTGGAGACGAGACGACAATGAATGAAAGTTATATTACATCGTGTCAGGTAATGTGTGGATAGTAATAGTACTATGCAAATAATGACTGTAGATGTGGGTTTTTTTATTGTTCGGTTATAAAATACTTGAATATATCATCGGATAATCGTTTTAAGTTTTAACCAAAAGAATGGACGCTGTATCTGCGAGCTTAGAAACTATAAGAACGTGTAGATGGAACGTAACTAATCTGACTGGTTTGCAGAACTTTGTTTTGATGTTCGCTCATTTCTCTGAAGGTGTAACTAATCTTGGGAGAGGTGAATGTTACACTACATTAAATTTCATCAAATCACTTTCATCGTGAACTATATGTATTTTATTTGATCATATCAGCCATTTTACCATGGCATAGACCAGAGATGGTCAGAGGGAATTGCAGTTCAAGAAACAGCCATATTCAAGAAACCGACTAAGAACAAGGAAAACTTGTTCTAAAGTCAACAATAAAAAATATTCAATTTGAAAATGTTATAATAAAATGGTTTTAATTTTGTGATGATTTGAATACTCAATGTAAAATTCGAAACAAATGCTGTAAATAAAGATTTTCTTCTTACATTTTTCTGTTTCTATTTTGTATTCAGAACAAAAAGCCAAACAATCTATGTTTCATTAAAATATTAAATATTTTGTCACCATACCTTCGTCTTTGCTATTGTGACGCCATCCTCATACAAGTCTGGAGTGTGTTGTGACTCAATCAGGTCATGCTGAGATGTGACCTCACGTGACTTGGTCTGATAACGGGGAAGAGAAGTGACCTGCAGTGGTTGGGTCTGACGACGAACAAGAGATCTACGAGGAGCGAGAGGATAAGGGATGGAAACTCCAGGCTGAGGATCCAGCGATGAGGCAGTAGCATCCTTCAGGAGTATTCCTGTGTCATCTTCGTAAGCGTGATTATCCATCGGAATGAACAGCTGGTTAAAATCTTAATTGTATGTCATTACGAGTCGTCATTTGTTGTCACTAGGCCTATATCTTCACCTTGAATTAAAATGTCCCGAAACTTAAATTACATACGTCATTAAAATGTAGAAGACATTCTATGACTGAATACGCACATTAAGGTAAGATATCAGTAAATATTGTTAATTAATCTTCTATGTATATCTGTATAAAATACAAACCGAACTAATAATAAGAGAAAGTGTTTACTTCTGTGTACTCTGCTAGACTACTACAACCTGCTAGATCATCTGCATAAGTCACTGCGCAACAAGTCCAACGCGTGAGTGTTATCATACCTTCTATGTTATCTTCTGGCACTGCTAATAGACAATTAGAAGACCTATGGTGATTTGTTTTACATCTTTCTTCAAACCATCACTTATGAAGGAATATTCACAAACTAATTAGGTTTACGATAATAATACGACCTCCATACGACACGTATACGACACTATATTTTATGAAAATATGTGTACAGTTTAATTTTCACGATAATTTTCAACTCGCATCTATTTGTTCATAACAATATAATGTAAAACTTTCGTTCAAAATATCTATCTCGGAATGTATGTCGTGAACATTCCACACGATTTTTTTTTGGTCTAATTTGTTTTTCGTAAAACTTGGCAGTTTTTCTCATCATTCATTGACACACGTTAAACAAGCCTTCCTGATCACATGCTGTGTAATATATAGTGTTTCCGAACAATTACCAGCAGTACATCCATAATTGTGAAAATTGCACGCAATGAGCACAATTTCTAGCTTGGTACTCTTTCACTATTAACTTGAGCAACGCCTTCAGTGGATAAAAGTACTCTTGGCACTGAGTATACAGTACTTAATCTCAAAACTGTCCTTCGCAGGTTGATTGTCAGTTTTGTTATTCAAGACCACTATCGTTATGAGTCCTGAACCACCTCGAGATAAATCTTAAACAATATAGCCTTGCGACAAAGTTATGCTTCTGCCATAGAGGTATGGACGAAATATATACGAAGTAAATCTTTGAAAAAGGGCGACGAAAGATACACGAAAGATATATCTCGTCTCTCTCGTTCTGCTTCACTCTAGCTATGTTGTTGTCGTCATTATGCTCTTGGTGGCAGAGTCCAACTTCAGCTTCAGTTGTTCCAAATGTTGCAGATCGCTGGCTGAAGACTTGACCTTGTAAACGACGAGGTGGTGATAAAAGTACACCGCGAAGACGACGAATACGATCAAGAATGGTATCACGATTACAGTCGACGCCCACGCCGCAGCAAACGACGAGTCCCAGAACTTCACCCAGCTCATTAGGGCAACCTCCACGAGGAACAGGAATAAACCTGGAATAAATATTGTCAATAGTTTAGTCTTGATTCATTGTGACATGGCTGTACGTCTTTCCGTCCCGGTATGTCCCGTGAACCAGACAGAAACTGTAACCTCAAGTTTCTTAACTAACGGAACGGAAAATCCCGTGCAACCGTGTTACTATAATTAAGGCTCCATTCATTTAAATTGTCATTTAAATTGTTAAATTTGTCTTTGTCTGTAAATATTTATTTGAAGTTGGTGTAATAAAATTATCAAATGTATATCACGTTTATTAAAGATAAATCTCAAGAAGGGTCACTGGTGCGGGATATAAAAACTAATGCAGATAAATAGCCTATTTAAAATAGGCCTACATAAGGGTTGGTTACATAATTGATAACATCGAAATTAGATACCGTATTAAATCATTATTGCTCCACAATAATGAAGTATAATTATTCAAAAGTATTTGAACCAGACACTAATAGGACGGTCTTTTAAGCATTGTAATGAAGATATTGTTTGCCATTTTGTTTATACCTAGCAGAGTAGAGAATGCCCACGCTAGCTCGATGAAGCCCCTCATACTCTCGTGCGGTGATTCGGAGACCAAACCTCTGACATGCAGCTTACTGACCGCGTCGATGTTCGGTAGAAGATAAGTGCTTATCATCAGGGCGAAGATGAGGACTGATACTAGGACCGTGGTACATAGAGAGAACACCACGAATAGCCAATTGGGGGCGTTTGTTGGACTGTTGATTTGTAGCTCTACAAATGACATCTGTAGAAGTGACATATTGTTTAGGCCCGGTATTACGAATAATAAATTTGTTGATTAAGCGATAATTAGTGGATTAGCTTGTTATTACCCTAATGTAATTTTTGTACTGCAATTGATTAATTAGCTTAATTAACTGATTTTTATTATTGGTAATATGGGCTCTTAGTAAAATAATTGATCAATACAGAATGATTGATGGTCTGCTTATGTAATTATGTTCTTATCTCTTATATTGGGTAGATAATTAACGAAAGGTTTGCGATAGTTTTTCGGTAACTTTTCGGAGACTTGACTAACTTATAGTTAGTTTTATTACCTATAGTAAGTTTAACGTAACGCGAAATTACTATTTAGAGATGGATATTGGAACAAATATTGAGTTTAATTTTCTTTTTGAAAAAAATGTCAACAGGACGAGAAATTTGGCGAACTCCTTTCCGATTTAGAATTCCCAGTTGCATTGTTACAATATTTTTTCAATATCTTTAATAATGTCTTTATATCAATACTTTCCCTACAGATTCTTCTTATTTCGCAGGTCAGTAACATCTAAATAGTACTTAAATCTCATGTTTGTATCAATGCAGTAAATACTAAGGTTTTTTTTTTCAGTTGATGCTTCCAAAGAAATGCGTGTCTTAATGATGATGCATCACAAGTCATTAGACTATTATATAAGATCTACTATTGATTGTAACAGGCAGATAACTTAGTTATGACATTAGGCGTATGAGATCATTTGGTTGCATTTGGAATTTAGAAATTGATACGATACAATTATGAAAATACTTCAACTCCATTGAATTTTTTTATAGTTGTGAAGAAATTATCTATCGGTTTGATCTAGAATGTTTAATAGAAAAATCATTTAGAGCTGATCTTGTTTTCAAGATTTTCTACATTTAGCGTGTTTGTGTGTTCATTATAAGCACCACTTATAAAGCCTCATTTTCAGCATGTTAAAAATGTTAGCAAAACTAACTAACTAACTAACTACTAATACAACCTGCCAATACAGCTGTGACGCGTTTACGCTTAGAAAAAAGCACGATAACAGCTGTGAGAAATTAGCTGTACTTTTGAGCTGCCATAGTAAAGTAACAGTTGTATATTTAAGCTTGCCATAGCGAAGCAGAAACTGCTGTGTGACGTAAGAGCTGTAGCGTTAAGCATACGCTAGTAAAGTCTGCTAGCAGTTGTAGTGTAAGAACTTACCATAGTAAAGCCTGCTAACAGCTGTGACGTATTAGCTGTAGTTTTCAGCTTAGCTCTGCTCACATGAAGACGCCGCCATGACAGGTCCTCTGACGTAGCCTCGTCGTCGGTTAGTGGACTTGCTGTCCTGATTCTGTAAACATTCTATCTTTCAGAATTGTCTAGAAATATAATAACAGAAGAAATGTATCTATACAGTTTAATACGTTCGATTAGAACAGCATTTTCCCTTTGATTGTATATAATATATCTGAATCTATACGAACTTTCTGCTTAATTATTTGTATTATATGGAAATGAAGAATTCTAAGGTTGCTAGAACTAATTTCACCAATTTTACTATAGCTTAATCAGTTTGCTTGTAAAATGAATTGAAGATATTTAAGTGAATGTTGAGAGTTTCTTTATTTTATAAATGTTCAACAGAAATTAAAATTAGCATCATCACAAATTTTTATTAAGAAAATCCAAATAGTCGAATTAGATAGCAGAATGTTTTCGTTGTCACTTCACGGAATAGAATAGAAACATCAAATCATTAAAGAATCCTTAAAGAATGGCATGTCCAAACATGTTGAAACATAGGGAAAACATAATTATAATTGTTTTTCCAATTGGTCACCTAATTTTTCTAATTATATATGGTATTCCCGAAAATGATAATTCACATATATAGGCCTACATATTTATATTCATTATTATGTTGATCTCATAATAGCATCGTCTCATGATATATATTACACATTATCATATTATGTACTTTACCGTTTTCTCTATGTAGTCTTCGGAGCAACATTGGCATAATCTACAGACTTTGCTCGATGTGGTAAGCAGTCTGGTTGGTGTATTGTTTGGTAGTGTAGGATACTGTGATGATAAATTCTCCTCAATGGTGAAAACCGTGCCTGGATCTCTATTGGTCTTGTTGCGCTTTAAATGAAAAAAATACTACTTGAGAGCAAAATTGTGATCCAGTGAAGTCAGCTATCAGAAGGTACACTGGCGGTCACATAGAGTGGTCAACCAAAGCCATTATAAATAATGCATCCTAAATAGAATTCACTCTCATTATACCACTAAGGGCCCATAAGACCAATAATAAAATGTGTTAATTAAGCTCATTAATAAATTGCAGTACAAAAATAACATTGGTAACCAAGGGTAATAACAAGCTAATCCACTAATTATCGCTTAATCAACAAATGTATTATTCGTAAAAGGGGCCCTAAAACTAGTATAGACAATGTAAATACGAACTTTGTGTACTGTAAATTTTACTGGTAAAATATGCTTATAACTAATTTTAATTTCCTAAAGAACATAGGTGATCGCAAGTGAATTTCTCATTTTGTTATTCTTTTATAAAAATACACAGGTCTAACCTCTGAGGCTGTTCTTCTAGGATTGTCCTTCTCAAGGTATTTAGACGTACTGACGAATTGTAATGAACTTCTCACTTCTGGTTGAGTTCTGATGTTCAGTGGCTCATCTGACTTCTGCCGAGATAGGCAGGAGAGACTGCCAGATGCTCGTTTCGAAGGAAGAACAACATCGCGAGGTAACTTCTTCTGGTCAAGGTTAGCTTGTTTCTCTTGAGGTTTCAAGCGGGAAGTGAGAGGGTCAAATGTGTCGGTTTGTTTGGAGATACTCTCTGATTCTTTTGACTTTTGATCGTCGAGGGAGGATTGAGCGTGAAGTGGGTCAGGTTGTGTAGAAGGAATGGAAGGATTTTGAGATGTGGTGACAGGAGTTTGTAATGTATTAACAGAGGGTAAATCTGTTTCACTTTCGTATCCATGGTTGTCCATCTGGAATACTAGAGAAAGATTATCGAGTGAATATAATAATTATTTATATTACTATTAATAAAAGCTTGGGAATGAAAACGTTTGAAGGGAGAAGCTCAAGTTCTTGATACGAGCGTATGTATCACTGTAGCCACACTATATTGGCAGTGAGTGATAGGGCGAGGGTTCCGATACGTCGAGGATGGTTCCGGATAAACGGGGTAAAACTACAGAGTGGGGAAACCTTGACTATAGCCAATGGTAGGTCAAATGATCTGCATAATTTGGGATCTTATCTGTTGGTATAATATTTTTCCCAACAAAAATTTGCAAACCAATACTATGGATTTTATTGTCTGATAAAACTATATTATTATTTTTTCAACGACCCCGCCAACAGCTAGGTTATTTGGAGTTACGAATGATGATGATGTTTATACAAAAACTCATGCCTTTACCCATATCGGACTGAGCTTTAGTTTCTGAAGTAATCCTTCAGTTGAACCAGCATCTGGAGGATTAAAGCTTCTGGGTAGAAATGTCTTCATGAATCTCTGATTTAATTAGTTATTAATCATTTATCCGACGCCAATTTAGATCTTAGTTATCATTACATTGCGTCGTTAAATATAAATGAATGAATAAAATAATAACATCATGAGGCGAATAAGTAAAACATACTTTATACTCACAAATATTGAGCGTTAGGCTACTGTTTGTTGCTCGATGCCTTCTTCAAACACTAATCACACTAACAAGAATTGCGTAACTTAGCTTCAACTCATTTCTTCGAGTCTTATCGGAATGGGAACTAATAAACAATAAGCGAGATGTTTTGTTTTCTACAGCTCATGAACAATTAGTGGTCAATTAGGAGGATAAGCTAATATTTTTACATTAGTATAATCTTGGTTTAAGAAATTCTATCTATATCGATGGAGATGGAAACTATTCAGAATTCACTCCCAGTAAAGCTATTCAATTCTTATATATGTTTTTATTTCTTTTGATAAAAGCCAATCATCTATGTGTGATAATTATATCTTCATTATATGTGTCAAATCTGTTTAATATAATTATTTTCCATGAAGCAGTTTCTCTCTCACATTAGGTGGGTATAATACAGTTTATACTTTCTATCTTCGAAATGAACTCAATTGGAAAAAAAATTAAACGTATAGACCGATTTCCCACTTGTGATTATTATAGAATTCAAGTATCCTAAAACGTATGCTGACAATATTTATAATAAACCTTTAAATCAGGAACTCTGTTCATGTTTCTGGAAGATTGTGATCAGGATGTTTTGTTTATAATCATTGTATTAATTTTTGCGTGTTACATTGCAATTCATTTGTCAGGTAATCTAATTGTCTGTTAATTATAAGTGTACATGAGTTATTTAAAGACAGGTGCTAAAACAAAACAACTCGACTAATTGGTAAAAAGTGTTCAGTAATTTCAACGTTATCACGCAGGCGCAGTGACTTGTTATGAGAGTGCATTGGAGTTGACCATTCTACATATTGTTCTTACTGTACTCAGTCGTCCGTTCGTCAACATATTTAGGTGATTATCGCAAATTGAAACATTATGTAAAAATATTCATTTTATTTGTAATTATCAATACTCTTAATATTAAAATTGTTTAGTTTTAAATAGGCACAAGTACTAGCTTAATTTCATTAAGTTATAATTAAGAAAAATGATAAGGGCTTAGACCTATACATGTTTTATAAGGAAAAGCATGATTCATATAGTAACACGGTTGGACGGCTCTTCCATCCTGGTAACAAATTGTGCTGAGACTTTGCACGCACATACGCAATCAAATTGTAGGCCCACTGTGGTGTTCACATGTATGGGTATAATCGATTGGGATTGAACCATCAAACATTACGACATTTTGAGATATCCCATAAGGAAAACATTGTGTGATAGGAAAAATAATAAACATAGGGTCTATTCCTCGTTTTTTTTTCAAATTTTACTGAATTTGAACGTAAAAGAATGGCAATAAGATCACACATTTTACCTTCAATTGGATCTGCCGTTTTGAGGTTTAAATCCATTATCATCACAGACCACCACGCAGGTACATCACTTGGGTATGTGAGTGATTATACTCAATAGATTTTGAATCAAGGTGTGCATAAAGCTTTCGAGTACATTTCGCTCAAATCTTTCGCTCATCTTACAACACATTTCTTGAATGTGTTCCATGCAACCGATTAGTCACAAACATTAGACTGATATTAGGAGAAGTTGAGAAACTGATTGTATTTATTTTCCAGTCGACAAAAATGAAAAAGGAAGTGAACTGAAGAACTGAAAGAATTGAGAAAGAACCGAAGACGGTGAATAAGTCGTACAAACAAATCAATTTATTACAGAACTAGGATTTAAGTTCACCCCTAACTCTGAACTGGTGCATCTTGAAATCTACTTAGTGTTTTGGTGTATTTAATATAGGGGCTGTCCATAAATGACGTCCACATTTCGGGGGAAGGGGGGGTCTACAACCATGTGACAATGTGTGACAAGTGGCAGGGGGGGGGGGGGTATACACTAATGTGACATCCACATTTGCACTACATATTATTCGTTTCTTTCAATTTTCAGGAAAATGAGTTGGCGCCATATAATTTGTATGAAATTATCTTTTAATGCAGAATTTAGGTGGTTAGGTGGTTTTTAGGGGATTTAGGGGACTAAAAAAACGAGAAAAACTTGTTTTCAATACCTCAATCCCAGTTTTATACACTGTACATTCATAAAAAGTAATATTTCCACAGATCCAGTTTTCACCGTGGCTTCAATTTTCACGAGTATGTTGGGTGACCAGAATGCCGTCCGCAGAATAACTTCGTCAAACTTGCCCGCCGACAACTCCAACCCACCGTTGATTTTATCGAAGAATAGGTTATCTACGCCAATAAATAGCTGCACATGTCTCTGCCATTGCAGTGTAAGGGTAAATTGAAAAATTGCAATTAAGTTATTGCAATATTAATTATATTATCCTAATCATTAGGCAGTGAACATTTCATTAAGTGGAATGAATATAATAATATATTAGTAAAACTATAGAAGATGAACGTCTTCCTAATTCAACATGAGCTTTGTTATATTTGAATTAGCCTAATCGTTTTGACGTATAACAATTCAATCAAGTTTATGGAAAGTATGTATGAGCTTTGGGCTAGTAACTTTTACCTTGTTCTCGTGTTTGATTCATTTTGTAAAATATTTTCTTTATTGATTGAAAAGAGTGAAGGCTTGTCCTGAATCTTACGGAAATTGTGTCTGCATGCGCATGCGCAATGTTGTTTGTTAACAATTCAGACGAATTGTCTCACGGGGATGCAAGTTTCTTTCAACAACTTGGACACACCAGAATAGAACTGTTTCGATTCTAGTTGGCCAATAAATATAATAAAATCCCATAAGAATACCATGGTGGGAAAAATCTGAATATACATTATTATTAAAATGGAGAAAGTTTCTGGTAGCTATGGCAATATTGTTATAGTGATACTATGTTTTCAATTTTTGAGTAAATAAAGTGACCTGATTCTTGAGAAAGTGAACAAAAGTAATTTGTTTCAAAATAAGTTAAATAAATCAATGATTCAAATATAATTATCACCACGTTCATACATCAGCGCTCTTGTTGATTGGGACAGTCCAATTTTGTAAAATAGATGGTTCTTTGTTTGGCAGATTCTAGAAGATCATTCATTGAAGGACGAAGAGATTAAAAAGAGAACTTCCGATGACCTGTCATGGTGGCGACTTTACATGAGTAAAACAAAGCTAAAATATTCGCTATCCACTTCCGAGCTGCTGGCAGGTTTTACGTACGTAAGTGTTACAGCATCTGTTTGCACGGATCATGCTGAACTCCGCTTATTTCTGCTCTTACTGCATTACCACTGTTGAGGCATGGAGTTCTATGTTGGGGAGACAATCGTGATTAAATAAATTGAGAAATTGTCACTATCCCGGTTTATTGGTACATTTATTAAATCTAAAGTTTTAAATATGAATTTATTCACGTAAGCGCCAGTCATGATAGACTTGTGGAAAATTCATTAAATTGAATTCGGAGTAGTACATTTTCCAAACAAAACTAATACTTTCATGTCCATAAGGAAATATTTATTCTGATGGTCCTCGGGGAATGAAACCATCACCGATAGTGAAAACATTGCAATATAAGTGATAAGGTACATCATATCAATAACATAAAATTAATATGTGTGTCTTGCATAAAAAATATATCAAAATTTATCTTAACACTAGTAATTACTTCTTATACTGGTATAGACTTATTTGTGATTGATAAAAATATTGACTTAGGATAATAATATTAATTTAAAAACTTGTACATGTTCGACGTTTAAATATTATGCAATAATCGTTTTACTAGATTATAGATATCATATTGGCACTTACAATGTATCGCCTGTCCGTTGAAATCTACGTGCTTCATGTCTTCCAGAGTGCTTTGGTGCAAGTTCAGATCAACAGGCCGACGAATGTACCCGAATGGTTGTTCGTGTTATATTCGGGCTGTACGATGCTGGTAGTTGGACTGCACATCTTCGCTGTGATGATCAGTACTCACATCCTGCCAAACATCGACGCCGTCGGTAAACCTCATGTTCGAGGTGTTCTCAATAAATCTCCTCACGATACTCTCAAAGGCTTCATTGAGTTGGCTTGGACGTTCTCCACCAAACTAGGTTAAATATTTATTTCAGTCCATAAGACCGTCTATGATGTCAAATCGACCAATAATAAAGCTCCCCCCCCCCCGCCTTCTCACAAACCACAGCTGAGTTTGACGGTTCCTTTGTCGGAATTCCTTTTGCATAATTTCTGATTGTTTAATTACGGCCCAGCTGTAGAGTTTTCACAACATTAATAATAAATCATTCATAAGGTGTAAGTATACCACGTGTGTCTGTTGTATCGTTCTATGAACATTCTTTTTCAATGGAACTTATCTTATTCGTATTCTCGTTTTCTCTTCTTTTGCAAATGTTAATTATTGATGACGTAGGAAAACATGATAACTTCTGTTTTCTGGCCCAATTCATATTGACCACCAGGGGCCGTACCGTATTACGGCGTATATATTTTACGTATATATTTTACTATATATTTTACATATTTATTTTACGTACATATATAGCGTATATTTTCATAAAATGTACATTCACGTTTTGAGATATGGCACCAACTTGAATTTGAAAAATAAAATCTCTACAAAAATAATCAAATACTAACTGAATGTATAAACACATGAACGATACACACTATTATACAGTTTTTTTATGAAAATACATATTTTCAACAATACCGAATTGAATAAAATCAGCAAAGCAATATTCTGACCGAAATGGTATTATTTACAACAAATTTCAATATTATTATTTCAATATTATTATTTGAATATATTAATTATTATTAACGATAAAAGTTTATAAAATTATACTTCTGATTGATAATTGGATGAGCGAAGCGAAGACTCAATTTAACTAGACTCGCAAAAAATGTTTTTTTTTTCGCGCTCTACAGGTCAAAACGAAAATTCAAATTCAATTGAAACTTGGCATGCCCAAGTGTCATCATCTGGATTGAATCTCATTGATTTTTATGCGCAATCGATTGCACCACTTCTGAGAAACTAATTTTCCAAATTACCGATAAGAATAAGCCGGAGAAGAATTTTCGTACAAAAAATATCCTTCGAAAAAATTCAAATTCACACCGAATTTCAATTTAATAATGATACATATGATTCCAAAGTTTCACTGAAATCCATTCACTCGTTTTGATATAAAAAAATATATAATGATATTTTTATACATCATTCAAAGCTAGTAAGAAAACCAATTAAATCCAAGCAACAAGTGTCACCAATTAATGAAGAACGATTAAAACAAAGCCTTCTTTATTATCGAAAAAATTATTGAGAATGAGCGATGAATATAATTGGATCTCAATCCCCAATAATAGTTTAAATTGGTACCGGTAGCGTTTTGTTTGTGTTTGTGTACTTTGCTGCTTTTGAATCGCACATGCGGTATGGTATAGAATTTTGGGGTTATTCCACTGATTCAATTAAATTTTCAGATCACAAAAACGAGCAATAAGAAATATTATAGGTCTGAGACAAGAAAAAAATTCTTCCAATAAACCCCACTGCAAACCTCATTTTATAAAACATGAAATTTTAACTTTTCATAGTATATATATATATATATATATATATATATATATATATATATATTATATATATATATATATAATGCAGTCAATATTAATTACAGAGTTATTTCTTCACAGTCAAACTTTAAATAATAACATACATGAACATGATACGAGGCAGAAAGAAAATCTCCATTCTAAAAAATATCGATCCAAATTAACACAAATCAACTCTAGTTATATAAATGAAAAATTATATGATAAACTTCCGAATTATATTAAAAATATTGAAAAATTTGAAACTTTTCAATACAGATTAAAATGTCTCTTATTAGAAAAAGTCTATTATAATATAGAGGAATATCTTGCTGATAAAAATTTAAGTTCATACAAACCTAATCAAAATCACAAATCAATCTGCGAAGCGAGCAAAATATCTAATTTCATCATCTAAATTATTAACAAGAAGAGTAATAACATTCAATGTCCATAACATTCCATCGTCATTGTATGAAATTATCTTATATTCAATATGATACTAGTTTCGTGGGGTGAGGTATTTGGTTCATTTTAATTAATCTTATATATATATATATATATATATATATATATATATATATATATATATATATATAAATATTGTGTTATTGATGTTAATATTGGTTTCTTATATTGTTGTTGGAGTAAATTGTGTATATGTAATATTTTTTTTCCATTTGTGTACTAGTCATATATTTATCATATAATTTTCCCAACACCTTTATAATAAGGTAATGATTTTGTAGAAAAAAATTGGAAATAAAGCAATTATATATTGATGAGTTGTATCAGTTAATGGTTCATAAACAACAAAGAAACATTTTGTTCAAAATGGATAAAATGCGCGGACGGCTGCAAGTTGTGGGCAGATCGGGAGCAGAATGCTAATTTCTGAGTGACTTCTCTGACAAAGTGAGCGACAAAGAAGGATGAGTTCGATCGTCTCTAGTTCCATTCTCATTTTATTTGATAGCAAAAAACTGTCACAATCCTCA
Source organism: Brachyptera putata (assembly GCA_907164805.1). NCBI lineage: Eukaryota > Metazoa > Arthropoda > Insecta > Plecoptera > Taeniopterygidae > Brachyptera > Brachyptera putata. The sequence continues at coordinate 7,633,449 of OU015467.1, forward strand.
AAATGAAAGCGTCGATGTACTTTTGATATTTGCCGCTTAGTCTACGCTGGCTGGGTCGGGACATGTGTTCGCCAAGTGTCATGAGTACGGGAGACGGTCGCTCGGGACCGTGAATTGGTGCGATTGTGGCCTTTCCCGACGAAAAGAGCTACTTCTTATCTCATAGACATGTGATTTCTGTTAAACACACTTAATTCGTACAATCACCGTCGACTGCAGCACAATCGCTGAAACGATTTTCAGCACTCGTAGCGGGCGTTGAAGGTACTACGTGGATAAAGGAGTGGGGATGAGAGTGGGGATGAATCTTTTTTTAACGTTGCGTGAATCGTCTTGGGTATATATCTTTAGTCTATGATATTATGCACTAATCGTTTTACTAGATATCATATTGGCACTTACAAAGTATCGCCTAACGTGCTTCATGTCTTCCAGAGTGCTTTGGTGCAAGTTCAGATTAACAGGCCGACGAATGTACCCGAATGGTTGTTCGTGTTATATTCTGGCTGTACGATGATGGTAGTCGGACTGCACATCTTCGCTGTGATGATCAGTACGCACATCCTGCCAAACATCGACGCCGTCGGTAAACCTCATGTTCGAGGTGTCCTCAATAAATCTCCACACGATACACTCAAAGGCTTCATTGAGTTGGCTTGGACGTTCTCAACCAAACTAGGTTAAATATTTATTTGACAAAAAACGTTATTCATATTCAATCGAATCATGAGTCACATCATTCTTCAACTGATAAAAATTAAGAATTAATTGAAAACAATTAGTCAATCTCATTCCTTTAATGTTAATGTTAATATAGTGTTAAATTTTGTGACTAAATAACTGTAATTATTTGTGAATAAGCTTGAGGAATTTGTTTTATTTCAGGTTTGATTCTTTTCCTTGCGGACTTCGTTATAATAAGCTTGTTCAAGTTCTGGGACTATTCTTTCACTGCTGCTTGGGTTTCACTGATCATTGTCGTGCCCGTTTTACTGGTATTCATCGCTGTGGCCGTCTACTTCTACCGCAACATTGTCGTTTACAAGGCTAAGTCTTCAGTCAGTAACTTGCGACAGATGAAGAAACTGAAGCTAAAGCGTAACACTGCCTCGACCTTAAGAAGCAGCAAGACGTCATAACGCATCTTCTTCCACCACATGCCTGTGGTCATTCATTATTCCTAATTTTTTGATAAGAATACTATATTTTATAAGAATAAGAATACTGTATTTTAGTCCTCGCCACCGTCAATAGACAATTGCGAGTGTAAAAATAAAATAATACAAGGTCAAATCTTCAATAACCTTCTACTGAAGTTGGAGCTAGACGCTGCCTCGACATTGAGAAATAACAAGGTATCACAATGCTTTTAATTATTTCTAAATATATTACCAAAATACTATTCACGCCATACATATGGTTCTGCACCCTTAGGTCAATATTCTTTTGTTAAAATATTTATTGCAGAACTGGAAGCAAAGAATACTATGAAATGTCCTTAAAATATCATTGCTGACCCTCCGTGGGTAGCTATCCAGCATGGAGTGCCACAGGGCTCGATATTGGGACCGATTCTTTTCATAATATACAGAATACACAAATGATTTGCTAGCAAAACTATTGCAACTATCAGTAATCTTCGCAAGCGACACAAGCAATACATTGAAGATGAAGGCGATGTGGAGATAAAACAGAAATACAGCAATATTAATATGCGGTTTGAACCACAAAAAGTGGTGTCTAATAATGGCGTGCCCAAGTTCAAAGCAAGTGGAAAATTGAAAAAGAATTGATCTACTTCGAACAAATGAACTAAAAGACAAACTAGACTCACATGTCAGGCCGGAATTATTAGCGGCACTCATTTCTCTTTATTATCACGTATTAGGCATACTGCGAGTATTTCCTTTCTTATGACTGCATAATTAGTTTCAAAAGTAGCCACAAAGTAGCACAGAGCTGCAAATGATATAGAAAAAAAGATTATTTTGGTTTCTACACTACAATAAAAAAATTAGGCTTCTGCATAACCTTATGCTCGAGGCAGAATTCAAATACTGAATTTATAGTCACTATATTTACTCATCTTCAGTTTCTGCACAATGCTTTAGCTGTTTGCAAAGAACATACATTCGGCCAGGCTACACCCTGTTTAGCTTGTTTTGGGGTTCCCAAACAGTTCTACAGCCTTTGAGATGAAGACGGTTGGGTATTAGACAGGTGGCCTATTTGAAATG
>OU015467.1:7636308-7657977 GCA_907164805.1 Brachyptera putata
CGTTGCGGAAGAAATGGACGTAAACGAGATGTAAATCATACAAAGTACGTTGGGTGCTAGAAAGCTGTATAGACAAGCGTACTGTATTGTGAATTTGTGGTTAACTATTGTTAGCCCGTCTGTAATGATTTCTAGCTTGCGGAAGGTATTTGTGGAAAGTCACACTATTTGCAGATATAGGCGAGGGGATTAGAGATATATGTGATAGAAATTGAATCTCGTTCTGACATAAGGGGCTGTCCATAAATGATGTCACACAATTTTAGGGTATTTCGAACCCCCCCCACCCCCCTTGTCCGACTTGGTCACAGAGATGATGACCTCCTTTAATGATGTCACAATCCAGCCAATATTTATCAACCCCTCCCATGGAATTATTCATGCGAATTTGGAAAAACTGGGATTGGGACATTGAAAAAAGTTTTCCTCGATCCCCTAAACCCCCTAAAAAACACCTAATCACCTGAATTCTGCATTAAAATATAATTTCAAAGAAATTAAATGGCGTCAACTTATTTTTCTGAAAATTGAAAGAAACGAATAATATATAACTTGGTGTAAATGTGGATGTCACATTAGTATATACCCCCTCCCCCCTCTTGTCACACATTGTCACATGGTTGATGACCCCCCCTCTGATTTATGGACAGCCCCTAAGCGTGAATTGTCTTTCGGTCTAGTACAAGTTTGTATGATTTTACCTAACACAGTGGAGAATGCCCAAGCCAGCTCGATGAATCCTCTCATTCGCTCGTGCGGCGACTCAGCCACCAGACCTCTCACGTGTAACTTGCTGACCGCGTCGATGTTCGGTAATAGGTATGTGCTGATCATCAGCGCGAAGATGTGAACTGCGACGAGGACTGTGGTACACACTGAGAACATCACGAACAACCACTCGGGTACGTTCGTAGGGCTGTTGATCTGAAGTTCTACCATAGCAACCTGCGGTACGAGATTATTGTGTAAATTTGCGATACACTTTATAGAAGTGTGTCCTATATCTTCGCATAGGAGACATGGTGGTTTGTTAGAGAGAGATCCAGAGCACATTACATATAACATATATAGGAGACCATGGACGCGCCACTTGGGTGTAATGCAGCTCCTGGGAACAATTGCTCTAAAAATAAGTAAGGTTTTTAAAGATTAATGTTGAAGAGTAGCGTAAATGGATGGGTGATAGAGAATATATTAATTCGGTCCAAACTGGATCTTCCTCTCATTTTTGTTTTATCTCGCTCTACAGATACCAACCAATCCACATGAAACTTTTTCTAAATATAAATGAAAACTATTCGGATAAGAATCGGCTGTCGTTTTTTTTCAAAAATTGTGGTTGAAATCTTGAAAATGCCTCATAAGAGTAACATGATAAGAGAAGAACAGAAAATATTCTTATCCCCAAAAAGTATAATTTTATATGTGAAAAGGATAACAACGACACCCTTGTGGGACAAGTTTTATGAAAAGCGAGTCAGTGCCTGAGCGGTTTCAGAACCAATGTGGGTAGATTTCTATTACATTTCATATAACTATCTCGCTCATCTAACATATGCTTACCAAGCTATACGCTACGTTTTTCTAGATGGCCGAAAATCAGCTCTTAACCTAGAGCAAAAATTGAATTTTCCAAAAATTGATGCAAGCTGCAAGCTCTTTTAAACGAACATTATGTCTTGATTTTTACTGGTACGGTAGCTAAATTTATCACCCGTGCAGTAAAATGTCACAATACAATGTACTTGAAAGCTTCTGCATCTTTAAACTGAAGATTTGTAGACATACATATTCGATCAAACTGGGCCTTATAGTAAAGTAAAACACTGTTGTTACCATTGCGAAGCCTGATAACAGCTCAGATGTTGTTGCTGTTGCTTTCAGCTTAGCTCTGCTCATGTGTAGCCGCCGCCATGACAGATCTTCTGACGTAGGGTCTTCTTCCATTACCGGCGTGCTGTCTTGACTCTGTAATAGACATATATTATCCATTTCAAGAAGTGAAAAAAATAGTATAGTTATTCTTTTTATTCTTGTATCTTATGAAATGTGATTAAAAAAGCATGATAAAAAACAGTGAAACAAGAGTTTATGTAAACTAATCGATATGTATATGCAAATGCACAGCCACACAAAATCATACACCAAAGAATACAATTCAATATTCTTTGGTTTATGACACAATTCACAAAACCACAATTCACAGTCTAACAATATCATATCTAGTTCCATATTGTGAATTTTTCATTAGCAATGGCAAAGCTTTAATACGATGTGAGATAGTTCTAGAATGGGACTAGATCACAATTATCATTTCAATAGCATCATTTTGAATTGTTAGTAAACATTCATCATCTGCTCAATTCGTACCCCCAAATAAGCTACAGTTTGTGGATATTCGATCAAGTTTTAATCTACATACATTGAAGATTTACTAATATAGCAATGAAGAAGTTTCAATGTAATCATTGCGTTTGAACTGACTTGAAAAAAGTAAAATCACCAAAAAACTTTTGTATAGTAAAACAAAACAAATTATCGGCTTCATATTCGATTGATTATGAGGTCATAGCTTATAAGAATAACTAGAGACAGACATTTTAATCGTGAGTAATGACTAGTGTACGACGTAGTATGCGATTTTATCGTATTCGCTTTGTTGGTAAAAATAGTATTAATAGAAGAATCAGTTTCCACGAAACATTAAATATACAAATAGTTTTGTTATAGTTAGTTGTCGGTTGGTGTTATCATGTAACATGATCAATTTATCGCCTGCATGTTACCTATCTATCTACCTTTTACTAGTCATTATGTCATAATATAACATATAAGTAACCATAAGTCATCAAAGCTCATTATTTCACATGACTTTAATAATTTGTTGTACATGAATCGTGTTCAAACTGTCAAGTAACGTAGCTCATCTACGATTACACAACCTTTATTGTGTTAGCGTTGTTAGTCAAGCGTGCAGAAGCCCTAGACCTAGAAGTAGAGACCTAGATTCAGACATAGGGAGATCTAAGGGGAAAATTGACCCACAGTTTGAAGTGGAATCTGTTGATGTAGAGCTTGGATACAGTCTTAGGGAGACAGACTATGGGATTGGGACGCTATAAGTGCAATACTAATCTAGAACCAGACAATTGGAGATCAAGAGGGAAAAGTGACCTAGACCTAGAAATAGAACCAGCTGAGTGTAGACCTAGGATATAGACTTAGGAATACTATAAGTGGATACTGACCTAGACCTAGAAATACCATAGGGAGAATAAAGACCTTATAAAAGCGAGATCATATGGGAAATATTGACCTTAGGAGGTCCATGTACGAAAGTATAAAAAGTGGACTAGATTTTATAAGGAAGTCTGAATGTCATGGAAGTCACGTTAATGTTTCATTGTTGGAGTTTGTAAATAACTTTTTCCTACTATAAATACTGTAGCTATTCGTATTTGACGGCTGTCATTATTATTTTTTATCAGAAAATCAAGTGTGCCCTTATAATAGAACGTTTATTGGAGATGAGTATTTTATATGTATTTGTTTTCCTGTATACTAGTCACTTCTATGATTCTGATAAAGTGTTTATTTTTATTATTTATCGATACATATATCAATAATACCAATACTCCCCATTAATATGAAAGGCATGGTAAAATGGAAGTGGTGTAATGTGGTGGTCAACTGATCCAAAAGTTTCATAGACCTAAAGCTATATCCTATAAAATTCCTTATTTCGTCCCTCTCTTCTTGATTTCTTATTTTGACCTAATGCTGTTTGGAATAATTGGTACCGGTATATATATCATATTAGTTTATTTAGTTATCTGAGCTCTAAAAGCTCGTTCTATTTTTTTTTATCGATTGTCGATATATATATATAGGCTATATATATTTTTTTAATCACGCTGTTTGTTATTATGTAAAACAGTCTTTTTGTATTAGCAGTATCACACAGTATTATCAACTCATAGTAAATGTATCAGGTAGTTCAATGAATTATTTTCGAGTGAGTGATGACATTGCACAAAATCAATGTATTCTTTTCATATAATTACTTAAACTTCCAGCCTTCCAGCCTTAAAATGTAGTTCGAAAGACTTTTTGAAACTTTCCGTTGAATAATACAAATGACCATAGTTTACTTAAGCCTGTAGATGAATTTCTATATTTTTTCCAGTTATCAATTATGAGGTTCATTAAATACAATTTTTTGAGATGTCTACCAAAAGAACGATAGAATATGAAAGGCATGATAAAATAGAGATGATGTAATATCTATCTCTGTATCTCATCAACAACAGAATGAAACTCGTAAAAGTTCATCTCCTTAAAAAAGAGAATAATTAAAAATGCTTCACGAACAATCTGCTTGTAAATATAATCCACATTAATAGTTGTGCATGTATAGTAGAGGCTCAAGTGACAGCATTCTGTTACTCAGAAACTGATTATCAGCATTGGTAAACATTAAGCAATTAATACCATGAAGTGAGAAGAGAATTGTAAAATTGAATTGTAAAAAGGAGACAGAGAGATAGAGAGAGAAAGAAAAAAAGAAGATTTCTAGGAAAAAGGTGAGCACAAAGCATTCAGCGATCTGTGCATTAGTAGGCAGATATATAATATGATAGCAAAATCACTGATTTCACCGATTACCGGATATCGTTTCTTACTGATTATACATTTCACCATATTATACTCACCATTTCAAACAAAATATATAGGGCCCAATATATATATATATATATATATATATATATATATATATATATATATATATATATATATATATATATATATATATATATATATATATATATATATATATATATATTTGAATTATAATATTATGAACAAGAAAATCTTAAGACTTGAGATTTCTTAGAGTAATTCAAGACTTGAGAGTTATTCAAGATGTTGAAATAAGGTATTAAACTCGAGAGAAATTGTGATTTAAAGCAATTTGCATTTGAAGCATTTCCGATGTTGGAAGTGTACCTATACTTCCAGCTCCATCTTATAGTAAGATCAAACTCTCACTTAGTACACGTTTTAACTATGTGACAGCGAGGGGTTTACAACTCGCAAATTTGGTGTACACCTGATCTCAGATTTCAAGATTTCAGGTGATTTAAGAGATTTCAAGAGATTTCAGGGATTTCAAGAGATTTCAAGGGATTTCAGGGATTTTAAGGGATTTCAAGGGGATTTCATGGCAAGTGTACACCGGATTTCAGGAGTTGTTAACCCCTCGTGTGACAGTTGTCCATGAGTACACTCATCCCTCTGATGAACTATGTAATTGCCTTACCATTCTTCTCGGACTGTCATTACAGTGACACTGGCAGTTACAACCTCGGCTGGACGTTGACAGAGCTTTATTTGATCTAACTGGCGGTAGTTTAGGGTAGTATCCTGGCAGGTTGGATGCTGTACATCTATACGCTGGACCGACTTGTTCACTTGGCGGGGTCCTATTGAGTGGATCGACGCTGAAGACTGGTCTTGTTGGGTAGTTGGGTTCGTTGCGCTTTAAACAGAAGAAGAAGAAGTGGGTTTTACAAGTTTTCTGCAATAGAGTTTCCTGCAATGGTTGTAAAAGCATGGTTGTGTTTGGATGGTGAAGATTCGGGTTGCATGTATGTCAGAACTCCTCTTATAAGAATGTGCCTCAAGAAGACTAGCAATGCTATATATATATGCAGGAAAGAGGTCGCCTACCAACATAACAGAAACAAATATTACCGTTCTATTAATCGTGTATAATTGTGGTATTTCTGGGGAAGGCCAGTAATGATTTTTCAGGACGTGGCTTGCAACACTGGAATTATACTCTGTAGGTATAGGTCCTCCTTGAGTCATTGTTGGGTCTTGTCGACAATCTGAAGCTTGTCTTCTATTCCGTTGAGTTGTGAGCGGTTACTTACTACAAGTGGAAACAGAAAGGGAGATAGTGCGCATCCTTGAGGTACGACCTGTTTCATCCGCTGTTGTTGGAATGTAACAATGGCATGTTGGGAAACTTGAGGGAGTAGTGATAGTAACTTTTCCGTCCAGTACAGTGAACTGGATAGTTACCATTAGAATATTGTATATAATTTGAAGTTTTTTAGATAGGCTAATTTATATAATTTAGCATAAAATTCTTCAGTCGCCCCATCTCGCTCATCTGGCTTAATCGGTCATAGTCAAGTAGTGCATGGGCTTGAGTTTCGCATAAGTAATGGGTTCTTAAATATAATTCACATGTTATCATCTGCTCATTATCACTGCCAAATAAGCTAACTGTTGATGAGCTTTGCATACGATAATAATAATCAGTAATAATTACTAATTAATTCCTTCGTCCCTCTCCATCTTACTGTATGTGTAACACAATTATCGAGAAGCATAGTTGTCAAATATGTTAAATAACATCATTATCAATTCGTTCTTCCAGCTCTGTGTTTGTATCAGGTGTAATATTTGAACAAAGTGGCCCCAACTCACTCTCTTGTAGTACTAAATAGTACGGAACAGATATTGAAATCAGGTGTACTCGTGAAGTAAAATAAAATAGATAATAGTTGGTGTTAAAAAGATCTATATTTCAATTGACGAATCTTACTTTCAATATCTTAAAATCAAACCTCGCAAAAGTTTCTACCAACATTTGACATTTTCTAAAATAACTCCAAGCGCTCTCATGGTGTTATCGGCCTGCGGCTGTTATCAGCTGATACAAGATCCTAGAAAGAAGTCCTATTTATATTGTAGAAAATGAAGTTACTATTTGTATGAGATGTGTCAAGTAATGAACATTGTGCATGGGGAGAATTCTTGTGATGGGGTTCTCTTCCCATCTATTCTCACCTCATTGTGTCGCGTTGCGGCAATATCCTGATATGATGTATGTCGTGACGTCACAGATTCATGATGCATTCTCATCTGAAATTGCTCTTCTGAGTGTTGCCGGGAAAGGGGTGAACGGCGGTAGGGAGGGTAGGGGATAACAGCAGATTTACCTGACGGAGAAGTGTCTACCTCACGGCGGTAAATGATAAACGGTTTTGAGGGGGTGCTACTCTCCAAGTCTCGAGGGTTAATTGGGTAAGGGGTATCGACCGGGGATTTTGATGAGGTGCTGACTTCCAAGACACGGGGATAATGAGTGTAAGGGGTAGTTGGTAACCGTGGTTCGGAAGAAGATTCAGAGGATGTCTCCATGTCAATGCTGACGGCGTGGTTGTCCATCTGGAATAAAAAGAAGAAGATATATTAAAGTTATTGGAGAAATGTAGGCTATTATATAAGTTTTTATTAAAACACTGCCGACAATACGATTGCCACTTGGACACAGTATAGCATGCAACATATTATCAATTATAAGAAATTTGAATATCATCATAATGATAATAATATTATCGTAAAGTAAAATTATCGATATTCATATACGAATGATTACAAAATTAATGATTACATATACTAATAATTCATACACTATAGAAAAATAATCTAAAACACAATACAATTATAGTGAAAAAAATAAGTAACTCAATAATACAACTGACAAAGTTTTGAATATAAAAGCGCCTGTTTTTATAGAGATAATATTAGGACCTTATAGCTGTTGACCATAAAGGTGATTTCTAGCTAAGGATGGCAATTGAACTTCTCAAGACCAGCATGCTTATGTTATTTATCGTTACTATTTATTAGAAAACGAATTATATGTTGCGTTGATGTATGAAAGTATCATGCCCGGATTTGAGCATCCAACAAACCTAGATAAAACATATAATTTAGCACCCCTTTATTGTAATAAAAGTAGAGACTTAATTCAATCAAAATTCGTGTCAGGAATGTGATAAAATCCATCGGGTAATGTTAAAAGCACGTAGCACGTAAACGTATATTCTCAAGAGATCTTAATTCCCTAGAAAATTGAATAACCGTGAAATATTGAAAAATACTATATTTAGAAACAAATATAATCTATCTAGGTATAAATTGACTAAAAAAATATGATTGATAATGCATTATAGAGGGAGCAATAATCAGCGAGTTACAAGTATGTCTGATGGACTTCGTCTTCTCATATCTGATGAATTGAGCTCCAGGTTCACGATTCACAATGAGTCCGAAATGTTGTATGTCTGATCGATTAGGTCTAATATCGTTATCAATTGGTAATCAATGAGGTAAAGTATTATGTATACTGAATCGAGATTTGCATAGCTACACAAGTTTAGTGTGATTTATAGCTAAGATACGACACTTTTCACTCAACATCGAAACCTCCGTATTTACTGAAAACGTTTACTAAACATGATGGATAGATATCTCGAAACATGTTTCAAAACGAGTTAATTATATTGAATAACTCATAAACAATTAAACATACATAACAGAATGGGTAACAAAACAATTAAAAAGCCGCTCCGGTGGCTAAGTCAATTATCGCTAGCGGTATAGTAACTGAAGTTGGGCGTGGGTTCGAGTCCCGCATAAGGCATGGGTTTTTGTAAACGTCTTTTCACCTATCATCACTTCATCGTTTCATCATCATCCGCTCATTCGTACCCCCGTATAACCTAGCTGTTGGTGGGGTCGTTAAGCAACATTAAAACAAAAACAAAAACAAAAACAAAAAAAAACAATTAAAACTACAAGATACACGTCCAACTTGACTTGGCCCGGTATTGCGAAGTTCCGTTAGCCTTTATGAGAGTCGGTCATTAAAAGTCATAGCTTTCATTATCACAGTTTCAATTCATCACGTTCCTTATTTGAAACAATTTTTTACTACTTTTTACTCAATTATATATGCTTGTACATATACAGCCTATTACTATAATAGCGTGCTTCATGGTAATACAATTCTTTTCCATCCCGGCAAATCAAGAACTTTAGGAAATATTCCTGACTGGTTCACGTGACTAGCCGGGACGGAAAATACCGTGCAACCGTGATACTATTAATACTGCACTGTTTCTGAATTTGAACCCCAAAAGTGGCGAATACTATTTGTTAATTACTTTACAAACTGTAAGAATACTTAGCTATTTAACAAAGCTAAAAATAAAATTGTGTATATGCATGTATATCCGTACTTTTGCTACCCAGAATATGGTGAGCTATAGTTCCAAGTGCATATATGAGCGCAAAAGAAATTGTTGGCTGCACAATTGACTACACTCTTGTAAGATTGATAACTCTTATCAAGTGAAACAGGGAAGGTAATTAAGGTAATTATAGAGTCTGTTATAACTACAGCGTTCTGAGATATGAATGGCAATCGGTTGTTGTTCCTTCTGATTCCACCTCATTATTAGTATCAGCATTGCATGTCCAGTTTTCCAAGAGTCAGGCTTTATCAACACCGATTGACTCAAAGACACAAGACACGGAAGCCTCGTTTGATCAGACACTCGAGTACGAGTAATATCACTATATATCACTTTATTTTACTTTACTTGTTTGCTATTTTCACAATTTTATTCAGAAGTAATTAGGTACAACTTCTGAACTCAGTTCAAAGACTGTATAGGCCCCTACAGGAACACAGTACTAAAGTGTTATACAGTACTACACATCGTGGTCAATCAGTAATTCTTCGCAGTCTTCCAGGAAATTCGTCAACTTCATTGTTTTAAAGTAACCGAATTAAATTTATTATAATTAAATTTTCCGGCTGTTGGTTGTTTTGAATTAGCTGAATCGTTGCACATACCGGCGTAGGGTTCGAATTTCTCGCAGAATACGAACAATAGAAAACGTTATAATTAGGTATACTTTTTCTCGAACAAAAATAGAATGCAAACTTTCCAAACCTAAACTACAGGTATCTCAAACCGTCAATGCTTTTCAGAAAATGTAGCTTTTCGTACGTTTGACTGCAGTAAGTTTCGACCTGACAAATTTTAGGTCCAAAACAAAAAGCATACAATTCATTTCGTCAACGAGCTTTTGGGTGAATTGTTTGTTATTTATCGTTGCATCAAGCGAGTAATGCGAGTCAATGCGACGGTAATGCTATAGTTGTACTCTCAACCGCTTTCCTTATTTGTATGAGCCGCATGGATGAAATATTTGCATTATTCTATATGATAATCAGTACCTAAAATCAAAAGATCCGCCCGTTTTTTAATTTTCAATGAAAACTCAAGAGCTCAAGAGATTATTAAAGAATTTTCTCATGGACATGGATCGGTTTTGCATAAAATTGCGTACTACACCATGATACGTCATACGCCATGACGTCATTATCAATAAACGATAGAGCCTCTCAAGAGTACGTGTTTCAAATTTTAATCAAATCAACAGGGTTTGAATATTCCACGTATTTTCAATGCCATTTTAAGCCCATTATTATTTTTAATATTTTTTTTTCGGTTGTCATAATACTGAATCTGTTGAAAATTTCATCGGTGTTTTTTTGAGTACAATAAACTAAATCTAAATGCTCGCATGTTGTCTGTGTAATCAACTGCATGACATCTGAGAAAACACTGACATACCGGGTGAACAGTCCGCCACTGGACTCGAAGGCGACACGAGACTGGCTTGTTTTCTTGTTGATGATTTTAAGATACCAATTACTCAATTATGAATGTAAATTTTGTAAACTCGACAAATTAATTGATGCTCTTTTAAAAATGGTCGAGTAAAATCATACTCTACGGACGACATTAGACTCAGTCACATTGGAACGACTTTTTTTTTTAGGGTAATTTTAAACAATGAAGTTGAAGAATTTCCTGAAGACTGTGGAGAAAATGTTGCGAAAAAGTACTGATTGACCACGATTGACACGATGACACGATGTTTTTGTTAGCTGTATTTATTCACTTCTTTCTTTTTTTGAAATTATTTTTATTATTTTTCCATTTTTTACTACAACTATTCCTAGATTTAATTAACCTAAGTTTTGTTACTCATCCTATTGTTATTTTATTACTCTTTCAAATATTTTATTATGGTTATTTTTGATATTTTAATTAATTGATTTTTATTCTCAAGCAATCCTATGTGTATAAGACAGACTTTTTATTGAATGTATATATATATATATATATATATATATATATATATATATATATATATATATATATATATATATATATATATATATATCACTTTAGTACTGTGTTCCTGTAGGGGCCTATACACTTTTTGAACTGAGTTTTGAAGTTGTACGTAATTATACTTCCGAATAAAATTGTGAAAATAGCAAACAAGTAAAGTATAGGCCTACTATAGTGATATACTAGTATTATTATGAATATATTTACTACATAGTGATAGCGACTTCTATATACTAACTGAACTAGTGACTAGTGTAGTGAATAATCATACGTATAGACAAGTCAAGAGAAACAAGAATTACCAATATACTCCAAATATAATAGATTATCAATTGATTCCGTAATCGTATTGGAAATTGAAAATAGGTCAAGGTGTTTAAACTTTCAAAGTTTCTTCGTCGTAACGTAATCTAATTGAAATGAAAAATTATGAGTCTTTCTCACTTTTGTCACTCGATTTTACATAATGTGAATGGATAGTAAAATCGAAGCTAATGATATAGGCTAGCATGGTCTGAATTTTGAGGTGTATATTTATTTCTCTATCATTTAATATACTACATTGATTTATATATTTTTTTATTATTCAACAGATTATCAGAATATAATAAAAATAGTTCCAGTCAATCAAAATTCTGATTTTAATGTAGACAAAGATATTATCAATAGAATTATTAATAGAATTTGACAATGTAGCCCTATATGTGTTATGCCCAATCCAACTTTAAAATTACTCTCGTATTGAATGGAAAAACATTAATTTTTCACCAAAATGAAGTCAAAAGAGCAACTTATAGTATTTCTTCCAAGTAATCGCAGTTCTTCAGCGCAAAAATTTGACGATGGTTCTTATATACAATTCGTTAAGAAATATTATTAGAAATATTATAAGAATGTACTAGTAATTCATGTAATCAGAAATAATAATTATTTAAAAATTACTTTTTGTCTCCGCTGACCAACGATGAAAAGACTCGTTCACTCCTCCATATCTTATAAGATTCTTTCCAGATGAATGAATAAAAAATGATTAACAATGTAAAATAAACAACAGGTCTACTTAACACATCACTATAATATGTGCACCTTAGCTGAGCGCTTGGTATTTCTACATTACGAATATCTTCCTCGTTATCGTATTTTTTGTTATTAATCTATGGCATTGACACAATTCAATTCAAAACACATGAGTATATGGAATAAAGGTCTGTTTGTTTGTGTTGCACTTTTTACACTTTTTACACTTTCGTGTTTGTTTGTCAAATGGGTGTATACACCGACTGCGTTGCACCGCGTTTGTTTGTAAGGTGTAGCTGTTTTGGTGCAAGAAGTGTAGCAACTTCCTGCACCAGCTCTGGAGGTGGTGTAGCGGGTGCAGCACAAAAAATTAAGCGCCAAATGCAAATGATAATGGATGACAAGACTGATGTTGAAGATGCGTTCATCGTGAGAAAAAATCGCTGTGGTCGATGACCATTACATTTTTCAGTTACATGGTAAATAAAGTATATTACATTAATTATATATAGTAAACAATAATTATTATTGCCGTTGTTTCTACCCATAATGGTTGTAGTGCAAATTAGGTTAGGTTGGTCTCGTGTGGATTCGCTGTGTCCTAGTCAGGGTCCTAGGCCCTAGCATCACTCGAAACAGAGGAAGATGAAGATGAACTATCATCTTCCTGCATAAAATACTTCAAAACATACACTTCATCAGCGTCACTTTGAACCGACATATTTATCGCTTGCACCAGCCTCCACAGGTGTTTGTTTGTAAAGTCAAGGTGTAGGCTTTTTATGAGCTCACTTCCTGCACTTTGACGTATATCCGCTTTACAACCACTTGCACCGCCTACACCACGGTGCAGGTTGGTGCAACACAAACAAACAGGCCTATTATTATAACTCAGATTTGCCGGTTGCTCGTTGACTTTGAAAGTGACCAATAAAGTCCTATCTGGTTTAAATACTGTGTGGCAACCAGGCAAAGCAAAACAAAGCACGAGAGGGAGCTAACTTTTCTTGGTTCATGTTCGGTGGTTTTTCATCTTCAACAATTTTGGTTTCGTTTTTTTACCAATCTTCAAATAATTTAATATAGTTTAGGTTTTGTTCTCGAAAATGGATTTCGGATTCGGGTTTCTACTTATTTCCCTCAAAATAATTATTTTGTTTCTTTTTGGTTCTTTAAAATAATTCGGGATTTAAAACGGTTGGTATTCGCTCTTAGTCAAAGCAATTTACATACAAGAAGGCACTATAGTTTTTATACCTTATTTAAAGAGCGTAGCGATTGACTGAATTGAACTCATGTGGAAATGTATGGCTTCTATTTTTTTACAGTGCAGATATATCATATCGAATTGAAATTAGGCACGTGTGTTCATTCAAAAACATTCGTTGCAAATAATTGTTTGATTTACTTTTAGTAGGTCTAATGTCCTCTTATTATTGGTTGAGTAGAGTTATTGAAATTGTTCACAACAATATAGGCCTACGTGAATTTATTTAGAATATATTAGAAGATCATTATACTATCTGTGAATAACTGTGAAATACTCGCCCGGACTATATAAGTTAGTTATATAGTCAGACCATAGAGAAGTTTACTTCTCTATGGTCTGACAGCCAAATGAATCAGCGGTTTGGTTCCTTAGGTCATTACACAAGGAAATGTTTTGCTTCTATTGCTCTATACATATGCACAAATAAAAATAAAATGTAAAATTACTGCCGTGTTACATACCTTGTTTTATCGAAGCGTTTGATGTGTTATTATGTCTCACACCTCTAACCTCTATTTCTATATCAACACTTTCTTCACTTCTTTACCTAACTATAATCATTTCATTATTATCTATTATACTAGAACAACCACAGTAACTTTACAATGTTTATAACTCGAGTCTTGACGTATCTTATAGAACTAAAATGTTCAATGAAGATCAATAAAGAATTATTATTAGTTGTACATGTTTCAAATATCTGCTTAACACATACCGGATACTGCCACAAGTCATGTACTATTCACACTAAAGTATCATATAATTATAATTACAATCCATACGTAGGTATTATTATTCACACCGTGTTCTGTGACAATTAAATTGCTAGCACTTGCACTGGCCGTAGATGGGCACTGCCTATGTGTTCGTCTTTCTACCGCTCTTCACCAATATGAGTTTTATTACCGATGTCCATTCACCAACACGCGTTTTGCTTCCGCTGTCTCCCAACATGCGGCTTGCTACCGCTCTTTACCGTGTGAGTCTGGCTACCTCTTCATCACGACATCTGATCTCACTGGCGGAAGATGTGATACTAAAGAATGAACGATGGAATAAGGCGCATACATTACAAACACCTTGACGCATGCGCATGACAATATGACATTTGAAATGATCATTATATACTTATCAATTAAAACACATAAATCAATGATTACATTTAGAGGGGAAATGCAATCCATGTGACAGTTTCTTTGATGGATGTATACTAGGCAATGTGATTTTTTCTTTGAGAAAATATAAATTGTAAACATATTTATAGATTATAGTGAAGGTAATTTTCAATATTTTTAAAATCTGCCACACAGAACCAATGCACAACAACAGAACGCACAACAGCACAACAGAGCGTCTTCATTGACAGATTTGAAATCGAAACGAGAAAAATATATTAGAACACTATCGAAGGATGTTTCAATCGAGGGGTTAACAACTCCTGAAATCCGGTGTACACTTGCCATGAAATCCTATTGAAATCCGTATGAAATCTCTTGAAATCCCCATGAAATCCCATTGAAATCCCTGAAATCCCTCAAAATCCGCTTGAAATCACTTGAAATCCGATTGAAATCCGTATGAAATCTCTTGAAATCCCCTTCAAATCTCTGAAATCACCTGAAATCTCTAGAAATATCTGAATTCCCTGAAATCTCTTGAAATCTCTGAATTCCCTGAAATCTCTTGAAATCCCCTGAAATCGGGTGTACACCGAATTTGCGAGTTGTAAACCCCTCAGTTTCAATTCATCCTAGACTGCAACTCGGTTTTTATGTAATTGAAATGAGTATTTTGCACAATGATAAATGATAAATCAGCAGAGGGGGGAGGGGGAGGGGGGAGCGCACCACATACTTCGAGTTGTGTGACTTACTCGAAAAATACTGAAGTCCAAATTGCTGAATTAAATTGTCTCTCAATAACTTATTTCTATTCGAAACTTTTCAGTTCTAGAGGTTGGGAGGGTGGGGTGGAAAGGGAGGAGGGGAAACGACACCCAATCAGAGAAGTGCCAATGCACTAATTAAAAAAAATGCACTAATTGTTGAGCACGCATCATAAGGTATATATATATATATATATATATATATATATATATATATATATATATATATATATATATATATATATATATATATATATATATATATATATATATATATATATATATATATATATATATAATTGGGCACTGAATGGTGGGATGTAGGCTTATCTCTACAGTAACTATAGTGCTTCAATGGGGAAGGAGGGTGCCGGGTTCACTTTTTATCATATTTTTTGTACTGTTCAAACATTGTATTATGTAAAGAACTAAATAAATAACTGAAACTGAAACTAACCTGAATCTGTGAAGGAATAAGGGCGGATTTTATAAAAAATGACAATGTGTGGTAACATAGGTAATATAAAGTTAAAATCCCCCTCACAAGCGCTTAGCCCGAAGTTTTACAATTGTTCTATAGATGACAGAAAATCCCATAACAATAGATACCGGCCATATCAATTAGCATCATGGTTTCTGGTCTATGCCTGTAAACTGACATCCAAAATATACATTTTATTTTACATCGAGTAATTTAGTTGACGTAGGCCTATAGAGAATGGTTGAAGTGCACAACGGATATCCTACATTATGTTTTGTTCGACCTGCGACCACCATACCTGCGATCATACTATAATAATTGTATTTAGTACATTCATTTGCTACCAGGTTATTTTCTTGTAGTGTTTAAGGTTTTGTGTAGATAGTGCTAGGGTGGAAGCTGGAATTAGTAATTTTAAATGAAGTTACGAAGTGAAAATGTTAAAAATAATTCAAAATACTACCTCAAACTTCAATATTTCGTACTTCAAAATAATCTATAGAAAATTAAGAACTCTAACTTCTTCCATTATAGCTACTATCTAATAAAATATTAATCAATCATGAAACAAGATTTCGGCATTTCACAAGACAAACAAGAGAAATATTTTACATAATTGTCACTTCATTGAGGCTTGAGTTATAGTCGAAGGATTGAGTATCGGCATAGAATATGCGCCGGTAAAGGATTTCCCCCACTTTCCCACCCAGATCTAACAACCTAACTTGGGATGTACATATATACAAATTACAATTCTCATTCTTTCTCTCAAATCATCTAATTCTATTCTATTTCTCAAAGTAGCTTCAATATTCAAGTATAGTGCATAAATATGTATATAGTGAATAGCTCAATAATTAGATATCAAAAATTCCCAGACCTAATGCAAATATGTTCACGACCCTATTTTGGGTCGCAATTCCCATAGGTTGGTAAACACTGTCATAGATCCATGATTATATCACGGCCCTCTGGGCTTTGCCGTGTAACAAATGACTAACGATCATGACAATGCAGCGAACTGGTGAAGTATAAGTTTATTTCAACACTGGTGAACATTGTTGTGTCTCTCTTCTAACAATGAGGGACGTTACTTGACAGAAGCCCATACGCACACTGAAATAAAAGCTATTTACTTGCTTATGATTGTTGTGTGATATTGTTCCATTCAGACGAACTAACCAATCAATATGAAACATTCATGTTACATCGTACAGTCTTGCTGCCAGAATAGTTCCGTACAGTTAATTGGCAATTTAGTTGGATCTTGTCTCTTGTTAGTCCAGTTTTGAGTATTAATGGGTGGAAACCCCCACAGAATAATTGACTTCGAAATTCATTTTCAAAATCAATCGGAAATTTCGAATTTCTACTGAAATCAAGTATACTCTTTGTCTTTATTTTGTAACGTTCAAGTTTATTCTATTCATCCGTTTCTATTTTTTTTCATTTTCATACATCCTTTCGTGTTGTATTTTCCCCGGCCCCAGTATTATGGAATTTTCCTTATTCATTTATAGGACCTTTTTATAAATGTGATCGGTCAATTAATTATTATTTTTAATCTGAATCAGTAAGGAATATCGTAGAAGAGAAATAAGTTATTAAATATTATTTTATAGTGATTTGTCAAGATTATTGACGTTTGAAAGTAGATCACTCTGGCACTAAGCTGCGCACGCACGCTACACCCGAGTGATGTGCAAACTAGTCAGCGATACTGTGCTCTGCTGGGTGTGTGGGGAGGGGACTGCGGATGTCGAACTTGGGAGTTCGAGGCGAACCGACGGTAGAGCAAGGCTGCGTTTTTTTCTCGCTAAACATCACCATAATTTTACGTCAACTACGTCGCGATCGTATGCGATTACATGATGGGAGATCCGAAGGCTGCAAGACGTGTTACACGGCAACTTGTAAGTACATTTAGTGAATTACCATAGGCTTGTTTATGCCGGTGTATTACTATATTTTTGTCAGTAGAAATGATTGTCAACTTGCCGAATAGTTTTTCGCGGTCGCCATGATGCAAGTAGGGTCACGCACGCACGGGACTAGTAGAATGTAAACACCAACAGTGGAATTTTTTTAAAGGGACAAGGGCCTTCTTAAATTTAATGTTAGTCTTCCAGTTTCATAAAAATACAATAGAAGAGATTGATTAATATTGCATGTTCTTTGTGGAAAATGTTAGGACGTTTTTTTAGTTAGGGAATACTTTCGTAACTGGGTCAGCTGTAGTTATTAGTAGGCCCTAGTTTACTCTCTGTGGGTTGACACTTGCGGGAGTGAAGTAAGTGTCGAGCCCAGTTTCCAGTAGGCCTAGATTATTATAACTCGTGGCTAGGGTTAACCTTGTAGGCTTATATGTTATGTCTACGTCAATTATAAAACTTCTGTCGGAGGGAGGACTCAAAAGTCTTAGGGCTTAGATCAGGGCTAGGTCCGCTAGGGTCGGGATATTGTATCTATATGGACGGGTAATGACTTGTATTAGGCTAGGCCTATATGGTGTTTTGACATGGTTTTAGAGACCAAACCTAGGGCGTTATGAAGCTTATCCTCCGTCTTGTAGTTACGGTACGAAGTTGAATAATGTACGGTCACTCCATGGTTAGGATATTCTTGGAAGTATCATATTTCTCATCAGGGTAAAGTCGTAATAATACACAGAGACCGATCGAGTAGGTGTCGCCTGCATTGTTGACAGGCCGTAGACTGCTTAGCCGCTTAGCACGTGCAGTGTTGCATAATATTGGCCCGCCTAGAGTGAACTCGGAAACAGCTGGGTTTATAAAACAGTCTATGCTTATATCAGATAGGGCCTACGTTTACACAATACCATTACTTATACTTATTTAGACATGTAATAGCCGTGTAGGTAATGCAACAGGTAATACGTAGTGTTTCACTTCTACTCCAAAGGCCGCAATGAGCTAACGGTTCCAAATTTCTAAATAAGTCAAAGCATATTACCTTGTCTCAGGCTATAGTAGCACTTCGAGTATAGAGAATTAAACATAGCCTAATTAACTTGAACATTATACATCGAAGAAGTTGTCGTATTATGATTAAGTATAGGAAGTCAAGTAGGGATAATAGCCGTGATCACTAACTAGCATTAGCACACATAGCACTAATTGAGGTATGCCAGTGGTAGTCAAATTCATGTAGGGGGGGGGACACTGTATAGTAGGCCTATCAGTGTTGAAGTTAGATGAATTGATGGACTAACTTGATATTTTTCTATATTTCAAATGGTAAGATCGCCCTCGTGGTGCCCCGTTCAAACGATCTAATCTTCCATCCATAGCCTTAATTGGGGAACAATGATTTTGTATCAAGTTTCGATGTTATTAAAAAAAAAAAAAATTCAAGTGAAGAATGGTTTCACGATTCGTACTTATTGTTCTATATTCTGAAGAACGTGATTTAAATACCGGGTATTTAATGGTCAATTAATAACCAGATTTTTCAATTCCACCATTGATTTTCACACCCTACATAACCAACAGACAGCAGTTCATGAGTCCCGCATAAGGCGTGGGGTTTCGTAAATGTCCTTGCACTCATCATCACACGATAGTTTCATAATCACGTGCTCACTCGTAGGCCTACCCCCAAATAACCTAGCTGTTGGTGGGGTCGTTAGGCAAACATAAAAAATGTGATACAGAACTTCATTAGATCTTGTAAATATATTTATATTACAGGTCCTCAGTACTACACTTTTTTTTGAGTGGATGCGAAATGCGACGCTGATACAAGTTTTTGTAAAATTCAGGCCTAAATACCTTTAAATCCTATTTACAATGAAATTCTAGTTCACTGTTTAAGCATTGTAAGCACTTATGCATTGTAAGATGACCAAGACATTTCAATATGGATCTCATGATTTTGACAAATCTTGTCAGTTATGCTTGTCATATTGTTGTCCAAGTTACAGCATCAGAAAATTTAGAAAAATTCGTATAAAATTGTTTTCAAAACAATTTCTTTTGTCATATTATTCTTATGGATATTTTCAAGCTTTCGTTCATCAGTTTTTCAAAATATACCCGACTGATTTTTATGTGTAGGTAAAAAATTCATAAATTGAGTACAGTATAGGTTTTCCTTTTTCCTTGCGAACTGTGGAGAGAGCGCACAAAAAGGATTAAACCCAATACACTGTTGAAGTCAAGTGGGGCGTGACTTCGAGTCCCACATAAAGCGTGGGAAACATATATCACCCTCTCATTCGTATACCTAAAGCTGTTGATAGGGGTAATAATCATCAAGACCCGAATTGTTACAATGTTCATAGCTATTTTTAATGTTCATTTGAACCCTGCCATTGACAGCAGGAAGGCAGTATTAAAAAAGGAAAGTAACATGCAAATACATCTATCGGTGATACCCCTTCCTTCTCAAAACCATTGTACACAATTATTTTTTCAACTTGTTTTAAAAATATATTGTCAATGACTGAAGGTGGATTTTGAATATACCGGTACGAAATTGTGATGGTTATTTTGTATTTTACTGAGCAATAAGAATTGAAATGAGGATCGTATATCAATTGCTGTTCGTTTGGTTCAGATTGCAAAGCATACATATAAACTATCTGAATCAGACTGGTACAGGTTCGAGTCCCTGTACTTTCTCTCTCTCTCTTTCTCTCTCTCTTTCTTTCTTTCTCGTGTAAGTATTCGTTTTTGTAAATGGTCTAGCTTCCACCTAAATCCATGACTTCATCGTCCATTATCACCCGCTCATTACCCCCGTATAACCGAATTGTTGGTGAAGACGTTGATTAATTTCAAGAACAGTGTATAGATTTGCACACGCTCATCCATCAACACAATACACAGCGTTTGCCTAGTTACAATAATCAAAGTATAATTGGATTTGGATGAGCGTAAGCAAGACATCCTAGCTGTTCAAATTGGGTATTTCTTGCGCTTTTTGTATGCGCTCCATAGGTCGCAAAGAAAGCCCGATCCACATACAACTCTCTAGGAAACTGTATATAACTGAACTAGAACTGTATTGTGTTGGGTAACAATCGTCAGGTATATAAAGATTCTGAAAAGTAAAATTATTGAAATTTTGAAAAATGACCATAAGAATAACGTGTCGAAAAAAGTGGCAAATATTTTCATAAGAAAAATGTCAGTAAGGAAAACTGTAAGGACAATAATGACAGGTTTCATATTTTTGGTTGAAAATCGGGGAATCCAAGCCTAAGGGTGGATTGCAAGAACGAAGTTTAACCCTGGTCTAATTCAGACGCCGTCTAAGTACAGAATATCATTGCCTCTTCAATGCTATTTTGTACATAGATTGCGTCTAAAGTAGACCGGGTCTAAACTTCGTTCTTGCAATCCACCATAAGTATACAAGTACAGTTCCTACCAATCTCGCTCATCTTACAACGCATAATATGCTGCGTTTGCCTGATAAGTAAACACCGAACAGTCTTTCTTGAACGTGTGAGACGCGTGTTTTGGTGGGTCGAAACTCGTGGCCGCTTATGCTAAAGTGTAGAGGAAATGTACGATCGTGCATGAATGTGGGTTTTTTTTAATGTAAACCAAGGTCATATCGCATCTTGCACCCTGTTATTTGAAGGGATCGTCCACGAGGCAGTGTGTTTAACCTGGGTCGAACCTGCTCCTTATACCCTTATAGCTAGCACCATTGTCATCAACTCATTATTGTGTCAGCTATTTATTTGTTCTCTCTACACTAACCTCTTACCGGCACATTTAGCTCAGTCGCCGACGCTGTGATCCAGGAGATGAGGGGCATAACGGGCTTTGATCGCGGCCACATTCCATCTTTACCGTGTTTTGCGCTTCCCCTAGACTGGAAATATCTTTGGGTAATGGGTAGATAGGTAAATGTAGCGGGCTAATGCGGGGGTTCTTTTGTATCTCCCACTTACAATCGTCTTCCCTTG
>OU015467.1:7658477-7702561 GCA_907164805.1 Brachyptera putata
AAAAAATTTTCCCCCTTTTATTTTTAAAAAAACCCCAAAAAACCCCGGCCCCCCAAAAAAAAAATTAAAAAAAATTTAAAAAAAAATTTTTTTCCCCCCCCCAAAAAACCCCCTTTTTTTTTGGGGGGCCCCCCCCCCCCGGGGGGGTTTAAAAAAAATTTTTAAAAACCCCCCAAAAAAGGGAAAAAATTTTTAAAAAATTTTTTTAAAAAAAGGGGGTTGGAATTTTTTTTCCCTTTTTTTTTTGGGGGGGTTTTTTTTGGGGGGGCCCCCAAAAAAAAGGGGCCTTTAATTTAAGGTTTGGGGGTTTTTTTTTTAAAATTTTTTTGGGGGGGGTTTTTTAAAAATTTTTTTTAAAAAAGGGTTTTAAAAAATTTCCCTTAAACGGAAAAAAGGGGGCCCCCTTTTTTAAAAAAAGGGGGCCCCCCCCCCTTTTTCCCCCCCCCTTTTTTGGGGGTTTTTTTTGGGGGTTTTTTTTTTAAGGGAAAAAAAATTTTAAACCAAATTTTTTTTGGGGGGGAAAAAAAAAAAATTTTTTTGGGGTTTTTAAAATTTTAAAAAAAGGGGGGGGTTTTTTTTAAAAAAATTTTTTTTTTCCCCCCCCCTTTTTTTTTTTTAAAAATTTTGGGGGGGGGAAAAAAAAAAAAAAAAAATTTTTTTTTTTTTTTAAAAAAAAAATTTTAAAATTTTTTTTTTTTTTGGAAAAAAAATTTTTTTAAAAAAAAAAAAAAAACCCCCAATTTTTAAAAAAACCCCTTTAAAAAAAAGGGGCCCCCCCGGGGGGTTTTTTAAAAAAAATTTTGGGGGTTAAAAAAAATTTTTTTTTAAAAGGGAAAAATTTTTATTTAAAAAAAAATTTTTTCCCCCCCTTTTAACTTTTTAAAAAAAAAAAAATTTAAAAAAATTTTTTTTTTTTTTAAACTCAAAATTGGGGTTTTTTAAAAAATTTTAAAATTTTTTAAAAAAAAAAAATTTTTTTTTTTTTTAAACCAAAAACATTTTTTTTTCCCTTTAAACAATTTTTAAAAATCTTTTTTTTTTAAATTTTTTTTTTTTTAAAGTTTTGGTTTTTTTAAACCCCCTTTTTTAAAAGTTTTTTTTTTAAAAAAAACCCCTTTTTCCCCCCCTTTTTTTTTTTAAAAATTTTTTTAAAATTTTTGGGGTTTTTTTTTTTTTTTTTTAAAAAACCACAAAAAAGGTTTTTTAAGGGGGGGAAAAAAAAAATTTTTTGGGGGCCCTTTAAAAAAAAACCCACCCCTTTTTTTTTCCCCTAAAAATTTTTTTTTTTTTTGGGGGAAAAATTTTTTTAAATTTTTTTTTTTTTTTTAAAAAAAAATTTTTTAAATTTTCTTTTAATTTTTTTTAAAAAAAAGGGTTTTTTAAAAAAACCCAAACCCCCTTTTGGTTTTTTTTTTTAAAATTTTTTTAATTTTTTTTTTTTTTTTTTAAAAAAAAAAAAACCAAATTTTTCCCTTTAAAATTTTTTTCCCCTTTTTCCTTTTTTTTTAAAAAAATTTTTTTGAAAAAAATCCCAATAAAAATTTTTTTTTTTTTTTAAAAAATTTTAAAAAATTTCCCTTTTTAAAAAAAAGGGGGTTTTTGGGGTTTTTTTTTTCTTTTTTTTAAAAAAAAACCCCCCTTTTTTTTTAAAAAATTAAAAAATTTTTTTGGGGGGGGGCCCTTTTTTTTTTTTTTCCCCCCCCCCCAAAAAATTTTTTTTCCCCCCCTTTTTTTTTCCCAAGGGCCCCAAAAAATTTTTAAAAATTTTTTAAAAAAATTTCCCCCAAAATTTTTAAAAATTTGAATTTTAAATTTTTAAAAATTTTTTCCCCCCAAAAAAAAAGGGAATTTTGGTTAATAAAAAAAAGGGGTTTTTTTTTTTTTTTTTTTTCCCCCCCTTTTTAAAAAATTTTTCCCCCCCCCTTTTGGGCCCCTTTTTAAACAAATTTTTTTGGGTTTTTTAAAAAAACCCCCGTCAAAAATTTTTTTTCCCCAAAAAATTTTTTTTTTTCCCCCCCTTTTTTTTTAAAAAAGGGGGGGTTTTTTTAAAAAAAGGAAAAAAAAAAATTTTTCCAAATTTTTTTTTAAAAGGGTTTTCCCCTTTTTTTTTTTTTTTCCAAAATTTTTTTTCCCCCCCCCAAAAACCATTTTTTTTTTTCCCCAAAGGGGGGGGCCCAAAAAAACCCTTTTTCGGGGGTTTTTCCCCGGGGAAAAAATTTTAAAAAATTTTAAAGGTTTTTTTTTTTTTTTTCCCCCCTTTTTTTTTTAAAAAAAATTAAATTAATTTTTAAAAGGGAAAAGGCCCCCCTTTTAAATTTTTTTTTTTTTTCCCCCCCAAAAAACCCCCCCCGGGGGGGGAAAAAAAAAAAAACCAAAAAAAAAAAAAAAAAAAAAAAAATTCAAAAATTTTTGGGAAAAATAAAAAAAAATTTTTTTCCCCAAAAAACCCCTTTTTTTTAAAAAAAAATTTTTTTTCCCCAAAAAAAAAATTTTTAAAAAAATTTTTGGAATTAAAAAAAACCCTTTTTTTTTTTTTTTTTAAACCCTTTTTTTCCCCCCAATTTAAAAAAAAGGGGGAAACCCCCCTTTGGGGAACCCAAAACAAAAAAAAAATTTTTTGGGTAAAAAAAATTTTTTCTTTTTAAAAAAAAGGGTTTTTTTTTAAAAAAAAAATTTTTTTCCGGGAACCCGGGGTTTTTTTAAAACTTTTCCCCGGGGCCCCCGGGGGGGTTTTTTTTTTTTCCCGGTTTAAAAAGGGTTTGGGGGGGGGTTTCCCCTTTGCAAAAATTTGTTTTTTTTTTTTTAATGGGGGGTTTTTCCAAAAAATTTTTTTTAAAAAAAATTTAATTTTTTTTAAAAAAAAATTTTTAATTTTTTTAAAACCCCAAATTTTTTAAAGGGGTTTTTAAAATTTTTAAAAAAAACCCAAAATTTTTTAAAAAAAAAAATTTTTTCCCTTTTTTTTTTCCATTTTTTTAAAAAATTTTTTTGGGGTTTTCCCCCCGGGGGGGGGGGGGGGGGGGGGGGGGGGGGGGAAAAAAAAATTTTCCCTTCCTTTTTTTTTTTTTTGTTTTGGAAGACAAATTGGTTTTTTTTTTTTTTTTTTTTTTTTAAAAAAAAATTTTTTTTAAAGGCCCCCCAAAAAAAAAAAAAAAAATTTGGGAAATTTTTTAAAAGGGGGGGGAAATTTTTTGGGGGGGGAAAAAACCCAAAAAAACCTTTTTTTTTCCCTTTTTTTTTTAAAATTTTTTCCCCCCTTTTTCCCTTTAAAAAAATTTTTTAAAAAAAGGGGGAAAAATTTTTAAAAAAAAAATTTTAAAAAAGGGGGAAAAAAAAAAAAAGGAAAAAAGAAGAAAACGTTTTTTTAAAAAAAAGGGGGGAAAAATTAAAAAAAAAATTTTTTAAAAAAAAAAAAATTTTTGGGGGGGGGGGGGGGGGGGGGGGAAGAGGGGGAAGAAAAAAAAATTTTTGGGGGGGTTTTTTAAAAAAAAAAGGGGAAAAAATGGGGGGGGGGGGGGGGGGGAAAAAAAAGGGGGGGGGGTTTTAAAAGAAAAAACCCTTTAAAAAAAAAAAATTTTTTGGGGAAAAAAGGGGGAAAAAAAGGAAAAAAAAAAAAATTTTTTAAAAATTTTTCCCCCCTTTTTTAAAAAAAACCCCCCCTTTTCCCTTTGGGAAACCCCCTTTTTAACCCCCTTTAAGGCCCCAAATTTTCCAAAAACCCCCCCCCCTTTTTTTGGGGTTAAAAAAAAAAAAAAGGGGGGGGGGGGAAAAAGAAAAAAAAAAAGGGGTTTTTAAAAAGGGAAAAGGGAAGGGGAAACCCAAAAAGGGGGGGAAAAAAATTTTAAAAAAAAAAGGGGGAAAAAAAAGGGGGGGGGAAAAAATTTTAAAAAAAATTTGGTTGGGAAAAAAAAAAAATTTTTTAAAAAAAAAGGGGGTTTGGGGGGGGGGGAAAAAAAAGGGAAGAAAAAAAGGGGGAAAAAGGGGGGAAAAAAAAAAGGAAAAAAGGGGGAAAAAAAAAATTTATTTTTTTAAAAAAAAAATTTTTAAAAAAAAAAAAAAGGGGGGGGGAAAAAAGTTAAGAAAAAAAAAAAAAAAAATTTTTTTAAAAACCCCGGCCCTTTTTTTTTTAAAAACCCTTTTTTTAAAAAAAACCCCCCGGGAAATTTTAAAACCCCCCCCCAAAACCCCGTTAAAATTTTACCCCCAAAAGGGGCCCCCCCCCTTTTTTAAATTTTCCCTTTTTAAATTTTTTTCCCAAAAAAATTTTTTTAAAATTTTTTTTGGAAAAAAAAAACGTTTTTTTTTTTTTGGGGGGGGTTTTTTTTTTTTTAAAAATTTTTTTTTGGGTTTTTTTTAAAAATTTTTTTTTCCCCAAAAATTTTTTAAAAAAAAAAAGGGGTTTTTTTTTTTTTGGGGGGGAAAAAAAAAAATTTTTTAAAAAATTTTTTTTTAAAAAATTTTAAATTTAACCCCCCCGGGGAAAAAAAAAAAAAAAAAAAACCCCAAAAATTTTTGCCCCCTTTTATAAAAAAAAAAAAAAAATTTTTTAAAAATTTTTTTTTAAAAAAAAAAAAAGGGGGTTTTGGGAAAAAAAAATTTTTAAAAAGGGGAAAAAGGGTTTTTTAAACCAAACCTAAAATTTTTAAAAAAACCCCCCCTTTTTTTTTTTTCCCGGGTTTAAAAAAAAAAAAATTTTCCAAAAAAAATTTTTTTTTAAAAAAAAATTTTAATTTTTTTAAAAAACCCCCCAAAAAAATTTTTTTTTTTTTTTTTTTTTTAAAATTTTTTGGGGGGTTTTTTTTTTTTTTTGGTTTTTTTTTAACGGGTTTTTTTTTTTTTTTTTTTAAAAAAAAAAATTTTTTTAAAAAAAATTTTTAAAGTTTTCCCCTTTTTTCCGAAGGGAAAAAAAAAAAAAAACCCAAAAAAATTTTTGGGAAAAAAAAAAAAAAAACCAAAAAATTAAAAAATTTAAAAAAAATTTGAAAAAAAAAAACAAAACCCCAAAACAAAAAAAAAAAAACCCCCCCAAAAAAATTTTTTTTAAATTTTTTTTTAAAAAAAAATTTAAACCTTTTTTTAAAAACCCCCTTTTAAAAAAAAAAGGGGAAAAAAAAATTTTTTTTTTTTTTCCCCTTTTTCCCCAAAAAAAAACCCCCGGGGGAAAATTTTTTTTAAAAAAAATTTGGGAAAAAAAAAAAAATTTTTTTTAATTTTTTTTGGGTTTTTTTTTTTTAAAATTTTTCCCAATAAAAAAAAAATTTTTTTTGGGGAAAAAATTTTGGGTTTTTAAAAACCCCCCCCTTTTTTTTTTGGAAAAAAAAACCTCCCTTCCAACCAAAAAAATTAAAAAAAAATTTTTCCCCCGGAAAATAAAAAAAAAAAAGGGGGTGTTTTTTTAAAAAATTTTTAAAACCCCCAAAAAAAAAAAAAAAAAAATTTTTTTTTAAAAAAATTTTTCCCCTTTTTTTAAAAAAAAAAGGGTTTTAAAAAAATTGGCCCTTTTTTAAAAAAAATTTTTTTTTTTTTTTAAAATTTTTTTTTTTTTTAAAAAACCCCCCAAAAAGGGGGGGGTTTTTTTTTTAAAAAAAGTTATAATTTTAATTTTAAAAATTTTTTAAAAAAAAAATTTTTTTTTAAATTTTTTTCCTTTAAAAAAATTTTTTTTTTTAAAAAAAAAAAAAAATTTTCCCAAAAAAAATTTTTTTTTTTCTTTAAAAAAATTTTTTTTTTTTTTTAAAAAAAATTTTTTCCCCTTTTTAAAAAAAAATTTTTTTTTTTAAAAAGGGCCCCCCTTTTTTTGGGGGGGGAAAAATTTTTTTTTTTCCCCCCCAAAAAAAAAAATTTTTTTTTTTTTTTTTGGGGGGTTTTTTAAAAAGGGGGGAAAAAAAACCCCTTTTCCCAAAAATTTCTTTTTTTTTTAAAAAAAAATTTTTTTAATTTTTTTTTTTTTTTTTTTTTTAAAAAAATTTTTTTCCCAATTAAAAAGGGAAATGTTTTTTTAAAAAAAAACCCTTTAAAAATTTTAAAAAAAAAATTTTTTTGTTTTTTTTAAAAAATTTTTTTAAAAAAAAAAAAAAAAAAAGGAAAAAAACCCCCCCCAAAAAAAAAAAATTTTTTTTTAATTTTTTTTTTTGGGGGGGGGGGGGGGGGGGAAAAAATTTTTTTGGGGGTTTTTTTTTTTTAATTTTTTTTTTTTTTGGGGGGGGTTTTTTTTTTTTTTTTTAAAAATTTTTTTTTAAAAAAAAAATTTTTTTTTTTTTGGGGGGGGAAAATTTTGGGGGGGGAAAAAAAAAAAAAAATTTTTAAAAGGGCCCGTTTTCCCCAAAAAAAATTTTTTTTTTAAAATTTTAATTTTTTTTTTTAAAAAAAAAAAAAAAAAAAATTTCCCTTCCCCCAAAAATTTTTTTTGGGGGGGGGGGAAACCCAAAAAAAAAAAAAATTAAAAAAATTTTTTTTTGGAACCAAAAAAAAAATTTTTGGTTTTTTAAAATTTTTTTAAAAAAATTTTGGTTTTTTTGGGGGAAAAAAAGGGTTTTTTAAAAAAAAAAAAAATTTTTTTTGGGGTTTTGGGGGGGGGAAAAAGAAAAAATTTTTGGGAAAAAGGGGGGTTTTCCTTTTTTTTTTTTTGGGTTTTTTGGGGGGGGGGTTTTTTTTGGGGGGGGGGGCCCCCAAGGGGGGGAAAATTTTTTTGGGGGGGGGGTTTTCGGGGCCCCCTTTTTAAAAAAAACCCCCCCCCGGGGGCAAAAAAAAAATTTAAAAAAAAAAGGGAATTTTTTTTTTTTTTAAATTTTTTTTAAAAAAAAAAATTTTATTTTTGGGAACAAAAAAAAAAAAAATTTCCCCAAAAACAAAACAAAAAATTATTTTTTTAAAGGGAAAAATTTTTTTTTTAAAACCCCCGGGGGGAAAAGGAAAAATTTTTTAAAAAAAAATTTGATTTTTAAAATTTTTAAAGGGGGGAACCCCCAAATTTTTTAAAAATTTTTTTTGGGGGTTTTTTAAAAAAAAGGTTAAAATTTTTTAAAATTTTTCCAAAAAAAATTTTTTTCCCAACATTTTTTTGGTTATAAAAAAAAAAAAACCAAAAAAAAAAAAAAAAAAAAAAAAAAAAAAAAAAAAAAAAAAAAAAAAAAAAAAAAAAAAATAAAAAAAAAAAAAAAAGGGGTTTGGGCCCGGGATTTTTTTCCCCAAAAAAAAATTATTTTTTTTTTTTTCTCAAATTTTTTTTTTCTTTTAAAAGGGGTTTTTTCCCCCCGGGGTTTTAAAAATTTTTTAAAAAATTTTTTTAAAAAAAATTTTTTTAAAAAATTTGGGGGGGCCCCCTTTTTTAAAAAACCCCCCCAAAAATTTCCGGGTTTGAAAAAAAAACCCCCCCAAAAAAAGGGTTTGGGGGGGGGTAAAAAAAGGGGGGGGGAAAAAGTGGGGGGGGGGGGAAAAAAAACCCCCCCCCCCCAAAAAAATTTTTGGGGGGCCCCCTTTTAAAAAAATTTTTTTTAAAAAAAAAAATTAAAAAAAAAATTTTTAATTTTAAAAATTTTAAAAAAGGGTTTTTTTTTTTAAAAATTTTTTCCCAAAGGGGGGAAAAAAGGGTTTTTATTTTTTTTTTTTTTTTGTTTTTTAAAAAAATTTTTAAAAAAAAATTTTTTTTTCCCCAAAAAAAACCCCCCAAAAAAAAAAAACTTCAATAATTACCTAATCTCGCCGATCCTTTAAAGGTCTTAAAGCTATTTAAGGGCACAATTTCTTCTCGTATTGTATCCCCCCGTCCGGAAAAAAAAAAATACCCTGAAATTTCCCCAGGGGAAAAAATTGTTTTTTTTCTGTTTTTGTTTTTTGGTTTCACCTTTTCTTCCCTGGTTGGAAAATATCATGGGGACCCTGTCCGCACGTACACAAAATATTTTTTCTTACAGGGCTTCTAAATGTATTTTGCATTTCCTCTCTCTTGATCATTTGTAACGACGAAGTACGCGACTGCTTTTAAGATATACATTATGTATAAATATTTTTTTTTTTAAAAAAAATATGAACCCCCTAGAAAAAGCATGGTTTGAGAGTGGGAAATGTAAAAACTCTAAAATTTTTTAAAATTATTGAGATATAAAATACCCTTTTAACCCCAAAAATAATTTTTAATATATATGTTATTTTATATATTTAAAATATATATATAATATTTTAAAATTATATTTTTATATATATAATAATTTTTATATAATATATATATTATATACATTTCTAAATTCTATTAAAATAGATTTTTCAAATTTTAAAATTTACCCCTTTTTGGGGAGAGGAGGCCCCCAATCTAGTTCCCAAGGGGGGAATTCCCGGTAGCTTAGTTTTAGACAGGGCCTAAAATTTTCCCTTTCCTTCCCGGTTTTTTGACCGGTTTATACATTAAATATTTTGAATTGGGGAATTTTATTTTTGATCCAACGGGGTTTAATAAAATATTAAATATATATAAATATATAATCTATATTTAAATTTAAAAAATTATATATATTTTTATATTTTTAAAGGTTAAAAGTTTTTTTGCTCATTTTTAAACTTAAAATTAAAAAATTTTTAAAATTTACAATTAATATTTAATTTTATAAAATTAATATTTAAAACGCAAAATTTTAAAAAATTGTATTTCCCAATTAATTTTTGTAAAAAGAATTTTTGATTTTTTCAAACGGAATACAAATCAGTTCTTCCCAATGACCCAAAGGCCAAAGGGGGATGACGCTTTCAACCCCTTTGGGTAAACATAAATTTAAGGGTTTTAAAACGAAAAAAAAAAAAAGTTTTTCAAAAAAGATTTAATTTAAATGGATTTTTCAAAGTAAAAAAGGGGTTTTTATCGGGAACGAGTTTAACGTAAAAGTTTAGGGTTGCGAGGCAGGGGAAAGGAACCGTTTTTAACGAATTTTTAATCCCCCAAAATTGGGGAAAAAGGAATTTTTCCCCGGTTTCTTAAAATGAACAAAAATTTTTAAAAATAAGGTTTAAATTTAAAAAATTTTTAAATTAAATAAGAATTTTTTACCTTATATCAAAATTTGGGGGGTTTATTTTTGCTCCCTAAAATCAGGAGAAGGAATTTTTTTGAATTTTTACCAATTTTTTTTAAGCTCTTTAAATTTTCTTGGATTTCCTACCAAAAATTAACATAATTAAAAAATAATAATTAAATTGTAAAATCAAAAAATTATATTAAAAAAGTTGTTTTTTAAAAAGGGAGAAAATAGGGGGAAATTCAAATTACCGGAAAGATTTTTTTTCCAAAAAAAAAACCGGTTTGGGGGAAGAACAACTGGGGTTTTTGGCAGTTTGAACGATTACTTCTCAATATTGCATTTTTTCCCTTTAAAAATTGTAAAGTTTTTGCTCCAAACTATCCACAGGGAATGCCTCGCTGTTGTCTATTTTTCTTTTTTACCCCTACACGAACCTTGTTTTCAGGGAAAATTCTTTCTCCCCCCTGGGGGCTTCTTAACTTAATTTAACTTTAAAATTTTGGGTAAATTCGTTTTTAAATAACCAAAAAAAAGCTTTTTCTCAAAGCCAACTTCAAAACCCTCATAGGCCTCATTCAGTTTTTTATTGTATTTTAGAGAGGCCCAAAAGATTTAGGAGAGAAGGAAGCAACAAAAATTTTCAAATTTAGCAAAACGAAAAGTTGGAGTTAAGCGCGATGAGGGCAAAGGTATTTTTTTGGGATAAAGGCCCCCTCCATTAGCTTCATTTAAAAAGGGGGAGACTACATTTTCACAATCCCCCTCTCTTTGGGAAAGTTGTGTGGGAATTTTTAGCACATTTGAATTAAATAATGTAAATAATACCAGTTTTCCCCTCTCAAAAAGCTTGAGGAAAAACAAAAACTACCCCCAATCCCCTGCTAACAAAAAAGTTTAAAGTCAAGCTTGGGTTTTTCGTTAAAAAATTTAAATTTAAATTTTTTTGTCCATGGAGGATTTAGGCGTTACTGATTTGGAAACCTAACAGTCGGGTTAAAAAGTCCAAAATTCTGGCCCCTGGGAAAAATTTTGAAATTAATAAATTGGACCGACAGAACAAAAAAAAATGTGGGGAATTTTTTGAATTTCTATCGGGCAAAAATTTTCATAAAAGTCTAAAAACACGATTTTTAATTTTTTACGTTTAAAACCCCAGGGGCTTGTAATGATTTAATTTGGGTTTTGGGTTTTTTCATCAAATATAAAATTATTGAAAACATTATTTTTTTAGCGTACTATTTTTCTATCTTTAAACTGAAAAAAAAAACAAAAGCAAAACATTAAGATGACTAAGATCCATAGGAGTCGATTCAGAATATCATTTTTTTTGGGGATACTTTTTGAAAGGTAATAATCGAACTTCAAAAAAACTTCGAAGAAAATTCCAATACTACAAAAAAACCCTTTTAAACGTAAAACCCTGACCCTTAAAGCATATTTAATAGATATTTTATTTCTTATACCACTTGAAGGGATTTAAATTCTGTTTTTTTCTTCTTTGGAAATCGATATCTCTACCTTCCTTTCTCAATCGACTCCCAGCAACTTTTTAAGGGGAAGGGGTTCGTGCACGGGGCTTAACCCAAAAAAATCAAAAAATTTATCTGTACCATTTTTACATTTTTTTAAAAAAACAGTGTAAATTTTTCCCTCTTCCCAAAATAATTTTTTTCTTTTCAAAAAATATGACTTTTAAAAATTTTTTTGAACATAGGGAAAAAAAGTAATGGAAATTTTTTCCTTTTTTTAAACCCGGCCCTATCCCCTTTAAAAATTTTTAAAACATTTCGGGAAAAAAATAAATTATTCCCGGGGATTGCCCTTTGGGCTTCATTTAAACTGGTTTTTTGGAATAAAAAAAATTAAGGGGGTGGAATTTTTTTTAAATTTTGCCCCCTTAATTTCATATTGGTTCAAATACTTCATTTTCAGGAGTTGGGGCTTTTTAAAACAATTAATAAAATATTAAAATGGGGATATAAAAAAGAAACAATGACCTAGGGGGCCTTAAAAGGGCTTCCCCCCAAAAAACCCAGAGCTAAAAAATTAAAAATAACCATATAAATATTTTCAAAGACCAATATTTTTTGGGAAAAAAAAAATAACTTTTTTCTAAAACGGCTTATATATTTAATTAAAAATTATTTCTTAACTTTTGGCCCCCCGGGGGTAAACAAAATTTTCGCTACTATTGGGGGGTTTTGGGTCCCCCCCAAGGTTGGGGGTTTTTTTAAAATTATAAGGCAAATCAAGTTTTGTACCCCGGGAAAAACCGTGTTGGGGGGTCCCTTGCCATTAAAAAAAAAAACGAAAGGGGAAAAGATAGAAAAAGGGGGGAGATTTTGGGGGTTGGGGAAAATTTTCTTCCCCCCACCTTCCAGAGGGGAAATTTAAAAATTTTAAAACTTAAAACAAAAATTTTTTTGTTATCCGGTGGAAAAAATTTGTAACGAAATCGAAAAAGGGGGTTTTATGAATTACCTTTTGATTTTTTGCAATCTTTCCCGAGAAACCCTTAAATTTTAAAATTTTTCCTTTTTGGTTTAGGAAAAATTTAAAAATTTTAACCCGGGAAAATTAGAAGCCATGTTTTTTTTCCAAACCGGAAATTTTATTTTTTTTGCTTTTAAATTTTTTAATTTTAATCATTAAAGACGTCAAAATTTTTTAAAATCTTTACAAATAACCTTTTAAAGTTGGGGTTTAAAAAAAAAATTACAAAACTTTTGGGGAATTAAAAAAAAATTCTTTTTGAAAAGAAAAAAACAATTTCTTTTTAAAAACCATTAACGCTACCCCTTAAATTTAAAAACCAAAAGGTTTTTTTTTACTTCAAGGGGAGTTTTATTATAAAAATTTTCATCCCCTTTTAGAGGTCCTTGTCAAAATTTTAAGGTAGTTATCATCTTAATCACCCTATTTTTTGGGGGGTTTTTTTTCTGTACTCCTCATTTTCAAAAATAAAATTTTCCCCAAGGCTGGAAAATATAATATAACCAAAAAAATTGCTTCACTGATGGGCAAAAAAAATTATCCGTTTTTCTGAAAAAATCTTGGGTTTAAAGAAACCCCCCCAATAGCCAATTATATTTGGGGTAAAATGAAAGGGGGATTAAAGAAACGAAAAATGAAAGGTGAAAATATATTTTAAAACATTTGCCTACAGCGGAAATCAGAATATTTTTTAAATTTTACATT
Organism: Brachyptera putata; assembly: GCA_907164805.1. NCBI lineage: Eukaryota > Metazoa > Arthropoda > Insecta > Plecoptera > Taeniopterygidae > Brachyptera > Brachyptera putata. The sequence continues at coordinate 7,670,684 of OU015467.1, forward strand.
TTTTCATTATATTCCCCTTCGTACATTTCAATTTTCCCTTCTTTTAACCCATTTATTTTCCTTTTGATCGGTTTTCTATGGGAAAATTCTGAATAATTGCATCCCAAAAAGTTTTGGGGGAACCCAATATCCCTTTACCCCTCATTCAACTAAATAAATTTTAAAAAACCCCCTTGATTCCCTAATAATTATACCTCCCAAAATATTAAAGAAGGGTTTTTAATTGTTCACTATGAATTTATTTTACCCAATACTTCATTAAAAAAGTAAGCCCCTTTTAAAAATCAGCTTCGTATCACCAGGCCCGGGGCCCAGGGATAGCATCAAGTGATTTTAAAGGGGTTTTACATCTATATTCTATATTTTATACTACGCTCACAAAAAATTTAAACCCCTGGGGGCAAAAATCTTTCAGACGAGAATTTAAAAAATTTTCTTTTTTATATTGGACAAATTTTTCTAACCACAATTTTCCGTGGGTTTTTTTTTTTTTTTTCCTTTTGGGTTTGAAAAAGCCCTCGCGGTTTGACCGAACACATAATTTTTTTTTCTAAAATTTTTTAAAGAAAAAAAAGGCTTTGTTACCAAGGAAAAACCATTGAAGGGGGTTTTTAAAAACCCCTTAAAAATTTTTGGGGGGAAAAAATTGGAAAAAATTCCCAAAACATTTAAAAGCCCTCCAAAAAGGGGAAACACAAGGGTAAATTTAAAATTGGGGAAAAAAATTTTTTTTTAAATTTGGCCCGCCCTTTTTAGAAAAAATTTGGGGAAATAAAAAAGATAAAAATTAGAAAATTTTTGGGGGTGGGTTTTTTAATTTATTTACATGGATAAATTAAAGCAATTTTTTAACATTAAACATAAAAATCCCTGAAACCCTTGCGGTTTTTGGTTTTTTCCTATATCTTTTACTGTTTTGAATGGAACTAAAAGTGAAAAAACCCAAATTTTAAAAAAAATCTATTTTGGGGGAATGGTTTTGGTTCCCCAAAGTTTAAATTAATATTTATAACCTTTGTTTTAACAAAAGCTTATTTTAAAAGGGGGCTTTAAATTTGGGGGCCACCAATTTTGGGAAAAATTTTTTAAAAAACAAACATAAAACACGCAAAGGGGTTTTGGGGTTTTTTCCCAGGAAAAACAATTAAAAAAACAATTTTTTGGCCCCCCTTAAAGGGGCATTTGGGAAAAAGAAAAAAACCCTTCTAAAATTTGGTTTAAAAATTTTTGGTTGGTTGCCTGGTTTTGCCAAAGGGTTTTTTAAAGGTGGTTTTAAGGTTTCCCCCATTTTTGCCAAAAAAAACGGAGCCCCCCAAAAATGGGAAATTGGGAAAGGTAAATTTTTGGTCAAATGGGTTTTACCTTTTGGTGGTTTTTCCCCCTTCCAAAAAATAAAAATAAAACGGATTATTTTCGGAAAAACCGGAAATTTTTTAAAAGTTTTTGATAAAATTTTTAAAAATTTAAAACTGAAAAATATGGGACTTTTTATTCAAGTTGAATTTTTTTTCCGGGGAAAATGGCGGGGAAAATCCCCTTTTTTTTTGGGAATACTTTAACCGGGCATTGGGTGGGTTTGGCACATTTAACCGCACATTGGACTTTTAAAATCAAAAAATTTTTTTCTCCTCAAATTTAATTTTCCCCTCTTTTCAAAATCCCTCAAGGGAAAGGGGGTTTTTTCTTTTTCCTAGAGAGCACGCAAGTGTGTTGGGGGTGGATTGTGTTTGGGCCAAAACGAAACCGCCCTTTGTTTCCGCCTGCCTGGCGGAAAGGGACTCATTTAGCGAGGGAAGGGAAATTTTAGGGTTAGGGACGTTCAGGTTAAAAATTTTTTTTCACAAGTTTTTAAGTCTTTTCTCGGGTTTTTTCAATTGCCCAGTTTTTATTTTTGCAAATTTAATTAATTTTAAAATATAATACTTTTTCTTCAAATCTTTGAATTTTAATTCAAGTTTTTATCGAAAATTTACTACAAGTTTCTTAAAAAGCACATATTTTTTTGGGAAAAAAACTAAAAATTGAAGAAGGGGAATAACAAATTGGAAAAAATGAAATACCGGGGATTTAAAACGGATTTTTTTTTGTTACTGTAAACCCAAAAAGAAAAAAAAATCAATTTTAAATTCAGTCTGATTTCCCTATCGACAATTAATTTTTTGAGCCCAAATTTTTTGGTATTTAACATTAAAATTTGAATTTCCGGAATTTATTGGGGGTTAAAAAAAAACTTAAATTTTTTTTAACTGTTTTTCCTTTTTTTCCGAAAAAAAGTGGGGGGAAAACCCCAACTTTGTGACCCCAAATTACTAATTTTTCCTTAAAACACATTCAAAGGAAAAAAATGAAAATGGTATTAAAATAAGGAAACCCCCCCTTCTTTAAAAAATTAAACCAAATTTTGTTAAAAAAAATTAGATTTGGGGAAAAATTTAAACTCTTTGATTAACAATTTTTGAGGTTATTTTGAAATTAGAAATTTAAAAATTTTTATGGGGTTTTAAAATTTTTAAAAACTTTTAGCCCAAGTTTGGGAAAAACCCATTAAAAGTTCCAAGGGGCAAAAACAAAAAAAAACCAAAAATTTTAAAAATAAAACTTTTGGAATTAAAAAAGAAAAAAATTTTTTAAAAGAATTTTAATTTTTTTAAAAGTTCCGATATATCCAACTTTTTTGTTCGAAAATTGGGAAAAACCCCGAATTTCCAAAAAAAAAAGTCTTAAAAAGGCCCAAAGTTTTAAAAATTCCCATTAAAACCCAAAAGAACATGAAAAATTAGAAAAAATTCAAACCCTTTTTTGTTGGGGGTCTCATTCAAACTGTTTTCCCATTTGTTTTGAAAGCGGTTTCTGGGTAAGATCATTAAAATTTAAACTTGAATGTCGCTTTTCAAGCATCATGAAAAATTAAGAGGGGAAATTTTTAAGAGGGGTTCTTTAAAAAAACTTCAAGCCCAAAAATGAAAAACTTCACGCCAGATGTTTTTCCCTGGATTGAAATGAAAAATGTTAATTTTAATTTTTTTAAAATTTGAAATTTTTTTTTGGCCGATTTTTTTCTTGGGATAAATTACGGCTTTTATTCACATATAAAACCAAAATTCCAGTTACACGGGTAAACTCGTCGTCAAAGCGCGTAAAAAATACAATCCAATTATTTTCCCCATGGAAATTTTTACCCAATTTATGCCAAAAGTTTTTTTAACCAGATTTTATTTTTCACTCATAAAAAATCTCCTACGGGGGGGGGGAAACAAAGATGGAAAAAAATAACATTTGGGTTTTTTTTTAAAAAAAGTGAATTGTTGGAAAAAGAAATGTGAAACAAAGGGTAAAGGGAAAAATTTTTTTTTTATTCAGGAAATTTCAAACAAATTATTTTTAAAAAAATTTTGAATTTTAAATTTTCCCAAAACATTTTTAGGAATTTTTTTATCTATTTAAAATTTCTGTAAAAACCCGAAAAAAATATTCTATTCAATGGTTTGAACAAATACAAATCTATTTTTTCTTATGTTTTTTTTGGGTTTTTAAAATTTTCAGATTAGATCTTTCCAGGACCAGGCATTAGAAACGCATTTTTTGCGGCTTTCAAATCTTAAACCTTTAAAAATTTTTGGAAGATTACTTTTTTTCAAAATTTCACAGTTTTTAATTTAATAATTTTTTTCTTGGGGGAAAAATATATTTCTTTCAGATATATTTTTGACAGCCAAATTTTAAACCAACCCCAAAAAACCCTTTGGGGAACGCTGTCGATTACGAAAAATAAATATGCAAAACCCCGTTTTTTTGAAAGGGACGAATAGCTTTTTACAATTTTTAGTGTTATTGGGTCGATATTGGGCCCAGTGTTATACGTTGCAATTTTATAAACCCTTCCCTGGTGGTTCGCGCTCGCCAACCGATCATAATCGTCGTAAAAGAGCTAGAAAAACGGGTTATAAAAGGAAACCCCCGCAACACACTTGTATTTAAGACAATGATAAACGGGTACTGCCGGGTGAAAAATTAAACGTCCCACTTTTTTTTATTATTAAAGTTTCTTTTAAGTTGGAAAATTTTTTTCTTTTATCTTCTTTTTATTTCCTTTTGTTTGGGTTTTTTAAATTTTCAAGTTCTTTTTTTCGGGGTTTTAAGCTATTAATTAATATTAAATATTTTGTACTGGCCAAACATAAGTGTTTCCAAAATGGAAAAGAATAACGAAGTATTTTAGATACAAACAATGAATTTTGAAAAAGAATTTTAACGGAAACCTTTTGATTATGAATTCTATATCCATTTTTTTGAAATTTTTATATATTATCATTTTCATAAAAACTAAATTCAATGATTAACGATATTGCAATTGGAGTTGAAACATATTGTTCGTCCCATTTGGGGCAGTAGCCAAAAAAAACCCAAACTATTTCCAAAAAACCCTGTCTTTTTACCAAACGTCTGGGGACATTCGCCCAAAAGGGGGGTTTTTTTAACCCCCCAAAAGGCCCACTTTCACTAATAAATTAAAGGGGGAACGGACGACATACGGATGAAATAAACCTTAGTGGGAAAAAAAAAGAAAAAAGGATCAGAATAGGGAAACTTTTGGGGCCCCTGACCCCGCCAAAAAAAAAAAAAAAAAAAAAGCCCTTTTTCCAAAATATAATTTTCCAAAATTTTTTTCCAAGTTCATATTTTTTAGCCCTAACAAAAATCTGTTTTTGGGGTTTTGGTAACAAAAATTTTGGGGGTTATTTGCAGAGTTTTTAAAAAACTTTCAGACTAAGGAACCCAAAGGGTTTTTTTTGGGTATAAAAATTTTTGATGTTAAAAAAATTTTTTCTTTAATGTTATTTTTAAATCAAAAAATCTGTAAATTTAGCCCAAATTTTTTTTTATTTTTTGTAAAATTATTCCCCGAGGCCCCCCTTTCAAAAAAACCCTAAACACCTGACTGAATTCCCTTTCTATTTTATTTATCACTTTGTTTAAATTTCCCCTGAATTTAAAAATCAATTATTTAATAATTAGAGGAAAAGGGGGCCGGAGGGGTCAAGTTTGGGTAGTCCCCGGGGGAAAAAAAGGGGGGAATGGAAGACGAAGATGGTGGGAAAATATAAGGGGGGAAACCCCGTGGAAGAAAAGAAGAACAGATGATAAATAGTGTGAAGAAAAAGGGGGAACCGGTGAAACCGCTTTTCTTAGAAATTGGTAAAACCCCCCCGGGCCCAAACTTAAATTTGGGTTTTCTGGGTCGAGAATTATAGGGAATTTAAATTTTTTATCAAATATAAACCAAACCCCAAAAAATTGTAATTATTAAAAAATTTTTCGGGGTTTTTATATTTTTAAAATTTCTTTATTAAAAGACTTTTTTTTTTTTTCAAAACAACGAAAACTGGGGGTATTTCCCCGAAAAATTTTTTATAAAATGGGTAAACCCAACCCACCAAAATTTCTTTTTTAAAAAAAACTTCTTTTTTTTCCAATTTTTTTCTTTTGGGTAAATTTTTTTAAATTTTAACAAATTATTCAAAAATTTGATAAAGGAAAAACCAACTGGGTTGATTAAATTTAAAAATTTTGGAGTTGGCCCGTTTTAACCTAGTTTTCCCCAAAAAACCCAAAAAAACAAAAAACATAAAAACGCCCAATTTTTTTGTGCTTTTAACCCCAAAATGAAAGTTTTGGATTTTTAATTTAAAGTTTTCTTATAACCCACTTTTTTGAAGGCCGGTTGGGGGAAAACCGTCAAAATTAAATTTTAACAACAAAGACATATGAAAACCAGGTTTTTTGTTTTTTTTTTTTTTTTTTTTTCCCATGGTTTTTTTTTTGTCGTTTTTTTCTTTAACAGGTTCCCAAAAGGTTTAATTTTTTAACCCCAAACCCTTTTTTTTTAATTTAAGGGTTTCCCCATTCCTAACCCTTGTCGGTAGGGGGGGGGGGGAAAATTTTTTGGTCAATTAAAAAGGGGGGGAACTTTTTTTTTTAAAGAATTGCTTTAAAAAATTTTCCCAATTTAAATAAAATTGGGAAAAAAAAGGAATTTTTTTATTTTTTAAAATTTTTTTTTTTTTTTAAATTTTTTTTTTTAAAATTTTTTTGGTTCCCTTTTAAAAATTTTAAACGGGTACCCTTTTAAAAAACTTTTTTCAATTGGTTCCCCTCAACTTTTTAAATTTTTTACCAATACTTTTTTTTTAAATTAGGCCTTTTTTAAGTATAAAAAAATTTTCCCCCCCCCCACTTAAAACATTGGGGAAAAAAAAAAATATTTTTTTTCCCAAAAAAAATTTTAAGGTTTATTACATTTTGGGCCATTTTTAAAAACAATTGGGGATTTTTAAAAACACAAGAAAATTTTAAAATTTACCCTTTTTAACAGTTTTTAAAATTTTTTCCCCACTTTTTGGGGCCGAAAACCCAAAAAAAAAGGGGAAAAATTAAAAGACCAATTTCCCATCTGTCTTTAAAAAAATTATTTAAAAAATTTTGTATTTCCCAAACTTAGTTTTCTTCATTTAAAAATTTGGAGGATTTTATAGTTTCAAAATTTCCACTTTTTTGAAAAAAATCGGGCACTTTTAAAAAAAAACAAAATTAAAAAAAAATATTTGGGGCATTTTGTTTTTTTTTTGTTTTCAATTTTAAAACCTTCATTTTTTAAATGGGGAAATTTTTGCCCTTTTTTTTTTCTTTTTTTAAAATTTTTTAAAAAAAATAAAAAAAGGGTTTTGGAAACAATCAGTTAGAAAAAATGGGGCCAATGAACCCCGCCTTTTTTGATTTTTTAAAATTAAAAATTGAGATTTCGGTACCCCGAAAGAAAAAACCCAAAAAAAAGAAAATTCCCTTAAAATTTTGGATCCAATGCCCAAATTTCCCTTTTGATATAATTTCAAAACCATTAAAAAAATTTCGAAAGGCCCTTTAAAAACTGGTTAAAGGAAAAAGAAAAAAAATTTAATTTTTATTTTTATGGTATACCGTCAATTAGTGAGGGTTTCCCCACTATAGCTTCACAAAACATACCATCAAATCAAGTGGGCTGTTTATAATGTTGGATTTTGAGATAACCAATCAGCGTCACTATATTTTAGTTATCCACTAATAACTCACGCTCTAATTGGTGTGAAACTGCATCACGTAATGATTAAAGTCAAGATTTTTACAGAAGATAAATCTTCGTCCATGATATGAATCATATCAATAATTGTCTATTTGTCTAAATAATTCGTTGCTTCTATTATTTCATTCATGTGTAGTTATTCACCGTCCAATCAGTGCAATTAAGCCGTTTAAAAGTCATTTAACAAAACGTCCAAAACGTGCTCTACAACTGGATCTATGACGTGTCGAAACTCGCGCGCGTTAATACTAATGTAGTGAGTGGTCGGTCGGTCGGCCAGATCACGAACAAGAGGTTTACTTTATAATACTCTAGTTAGGGTTTTAATTGAAAGTGCACGTCAATCAAACTAATTGGATCCAATTTAATGTATGTTCACGTTGATTACAATGCGCTTATCTATAAACTACACATCCAATAACAGTTTCATTGTAATACTAATAGCTCGGTGAAGCGTATATATAGTTGAACAATTGTGAAAAATTGTAATCAAAATTGAAGAATACTTTTGTAGTCTGACGAACATGAAGAAACTTTGTTGAGATGTTTTGTTGTTTTTATATTTTCAGAAGCTCTATATATATCCCCCTATATATCTCTCTCTCTCTCTCTCTCTCTCTCTCTCTCTCTCTCTCTCTCTCTCTCTCTCTCTCTCTCTCTCTCTCTCTCTCTCTCTCTCTCTCTCTCTCTCTCTATCTCTCTCTCTCTCTCTCTCTCTCTCTCTCTCTATATATATATATATATATATATATATATATATATACATATTTCAAGTTTGGTTGTGGCTTGGGTCTCTATTAGAGCCCACAAGGCCCGGGTCTAAGGCGCCAAAGTAGAAAATACAAAAATGTCTACAGCTGAATTTATTTGAAAAAAGAGAGTTATTTGAAATTAGGGCTGCATCTATACGCGACCACTCGCGCGCCCCTATGCAAACAATTCTTATTTGCGTGGTGATTAGTAGAGCTTTCCCGCAGTGTGTTGGTTTTTCACAGTAACACGTGTAAAAATAGAATAAAACACTATTTAAATATCGGCCACTAATTCTTGTACGGGGGCTGTCCCAGAGCCCACGGCCTCTATATATTATTTACAAATCAAAAAAAGTTGCACGAGATCGATTCAAATTCGGTGAGCTGGTTCTTTTACACACCTGCACTTAAAAAAGGAAAGTATTTAGCGAGAATTATATTGGTGTACAAATATTTAACATCAGCTGTTAGCTGTCAGCTGATAGATCACGAGAACATGGATGGAATTAAAACGACATTAAAACGACGTTCTATAATTGCTTTGTCAATAATTGAAATTACTACGGGTGAAACTTGAGGAATCATGCATCAGTAGGTGACGTGTGCTTTTATACTTGCGGTCACTTGAAACGGTTTATGAAACAAAATTGCTCTACCCCAAAGAGCTATCATGTCAATCACTATCCAATACGAAACTGACTGAAGTGCTAATCATAAATCTTGTGTCACTTTTAATTTCATTCTTTGCTTGTTGATTTGGTTTAGTATACGTTCTAATTCCATCCATGTCTGATTTTATTACTGCTAGTGTACATTTGGTGGTAAAAGTCACTCAAAACTTTCAAGTATTACATTGTGATAGAAGGGATGGATCTTAGAAGAAAAAACCTTTATTGGTCCCTGACTATACATTAGCAAACAGGATAGCAATCAATATAAAAAATACATAGAATAATGAGAGAAATAGATTGAAAATATTACATATTAGTACATAAAAGAGAACTGATTGAATAGAAAAATGTGGAATTTGAAATGGGATTGAATAGAATAATAAGGAGATTAAGTGAATACAAAATTAGAAAGTGATACAGTGAGACGTTAATTATACAAATGATTTCTTAAAATTCTAACGGAGTCTTTAAGAGCTGACATTCCGATTTGATATTTCAAAAAGTTACTTATCACTTAGTAGTACTTATTAGTTAGTAGTACTGTACTAACCGTGAGAGTAACTACGGTAGCTTATTATATGATCGTCGATATGACGGACGAGACTGCAGATCCATGCAATAAATATTTGAACATAACATATTTATAGTTTGGTCTTTTGAAACTGTTTTCAATCCATGAGAAACTAATCGAGGATCTCAACTAAGACCAGATTAATAATATAACTCTTTCTATCATCTCATGTTGTAAAAGATATATTACAAGAACACTGCATCGAGCTGAAAGTTTCGACTTGGCTCAACTTTCAAGTTTTTTCAAATATGTTTGATGAAGATAATATTCGAACATCACGTCAACTTCTACATGTACACTCAACGCCTACCTAAAACCAAACGAATTATTACAAAAACATTAACATACTCGAACTGAAACTTTCACAATGCAACACTGTTTGATTGCTGTCCTCATTAGACTTTCTTACAACCTGAGAAGCGTAAACGATTTAGAATAATTTATGAATATTGAAATATTATATTTGATAAATAGTTTTCCAAGTCCTTAACCGTGTTTGAGAGAAATTACTGGTAACTTATTGCACGATATATCATTTGTATACTCTTCTTTCTCTTCTAAACGTTGGGAGACTATGTTGATGTTATGGTAACTTCTGTTTTGTTATGTGAATAAAAAATTAATTCGCTAAAAACTAAACGTCAACCAGAAGGTTCAATGTAGTTGAATAAAACGTAGTTAGATAATAAGGACTTTGGTTGAATTGAAGTATGTGTAAATCACGGCCTTCTTTATTGGATAAGACAGTCTCTGAATGACCTGAAGAATGATCTGAATAAAGAAGGCTGTGGTGTAGATATCCAACCGGAGCTTACAAGTGGCTATAATCGTACAGCCGTACAGAGCGCCCTCCCAAACCCAAAACCTAATCCCAAAACACCCCAATAACACCTCACACCAATTTAAGCCCAAACAACGAAGAGTTTGAATGGCCATGAGTGTACACAACTTCGTGGTACAATTTTATTACCAGTATGTTATCACGGTTACATGCGAAATATGTACTATATTATATAGTTTTTATGCAAGTTTTGAAGTTTTGATATTAAAAATCCGATGTGGACAAAAAGTAGGAATACAAGTAAGTAAAATTAGACTGGAGAAGTTCTTCATCATTTATTGGGTCATAAATGAAGTCTTATTCATGCCTCCGTTCCATTTCATAGAACAATACTGCAAAAGAGTAATTAAATGGAATAAAAGACTATTCGAAATATGAAATAGGCGGTTTAATATAAAATTTCAGTTCATTATTGCTGTCATTCTCATGTTTTAATAACAACATGCATGATTCAAAGTTGAAATAGTATATGACTGTTGCTAAGATATGTAAAAGCGGCATTTAAATGCGATGTTTCAATTTTACTTCGCGTACTTCAAGAAAACCATGAAACAAATTAAAAATTAATAAAACATTACTGATGTGGTGTATATTCGCATTTCACTGCTACTTCCAACTCTACAATAACATTTTACCGGTTTAATGTTGCACTGCTTTTAATATGACTATAATTTGAAAAATTCCAAATGTGCTGTGTAACACAAATAATGCTATCTCATTTTGGCCAGCCCACACATAAGAGTTTCTTCTGAGGGGTACTATACATTGCATTTCCCCCCCTCAATAAACACATAGGGTACTATACTTCTTTTTCAAACTGAATTTTGAACTAAATTTTTGATTACAGAACATTTCAGAGTTATTGAAGAAATATGTATTTTACCTTGTTATTATATTTTAATGTGTGTGTGATTTCTTATTGCTACCGGCACATGTAGCGCAGTGGTTAACGCGCTCGCTTCGTGTGATCCGGGAGGTGAGGGAAATTCCGACCCCGCCGCCGACCATCTTTACAGAGGTTTTTCATGGTTTCCCTCTGTAGTCTAGGCTAATGCCGGGATGGTTCCTACAATAAGTCGCCCATGACCGCTTCCTTCCCACTATCATTCTCATTACCCAAGAACCTTCATCTCATTAACGTATTTTTCAACTAGTTTCCAAAATTCAAAAATTTTCTCAGAATTTTCAACTTCGAATGTCAAATGTAGGTTCTCACTGAAGCTCATCCATAACAAATAACATCTGATAATTTATCATACGTATGCGAATGCGCGTCCAGTGTTATTTTCAAAAGTTGAATCAACTCATATCCTCCAGTGACATTTGCTGTATGGTGTGATTCTCAGTTAGATAATACATCACCTATATCAGAAAACCATCCAATAGAGAATCGATACGTCAAGCAAGGGGTTGGTGTCTGCCAATATCTATGATTACACTGATTTGGCAGCTGATAAGGGTTGATATTGACGACGCGGGAGTGGGTGATACGTTGTCCAGTAGCTCCTGTCTCTCTCGCTCTCGCTACATGTATCACACATCAAACGCTGACGAGTTGATCAAGTCACGCTAGCTTCCTACACGAGTAGGTTGGACAGGCGCTACCTGTCACCACTCACCAGTATATTACTCACATACACACACATCTTTTTATTAATATTGCTTTAGAGCGCAGGAGATATATTTTTTTTCGTTCATCTACTATCCTGTTATGTGTACCCCCAATAAACTAGCTTTTGATGGAACAACATCCCATCATTTGATCCTTTGTTGGTGGGGATCGTTAAGCAATGTTAATCAGTATTTTTCCCTGTGTTTGTTTAAATTCTGGTATGAATTAGAATTTTTATTTGTAAAATTGGGGTTTTATCTGAACATTTCGTCTTCGACTGTTGTCAATTTTTACGCAACCACCTTTGAAAAATATAGTGGCTCAAGTGAATTTCATGTAATACGTATAGAATTAGTGACAAATAAGTTAAAAGTCAGAAAATGAAATAATACAAAAAAATGTTTGAAATTCGTGGAACCAAAACTGAGAACAAAATGTAACTGAAGAATATTTCAGTTAGACAAAGTATTACCAACGTGGGAGTAGCTCCAACTGGCAGTTTAAAGTTGTTATCACCATGGTAACCCATGCTATTTGTTTCCACCAACTCTCAGATAAAGGCTAAATGGACTTGGTAAAACCGGGCCTTACAAAAATATATTTACACTAGGAAAACGCCATATATGCGTTGTTAGACGAGCGGATAGTAATAGTATGAGTAAAAAATGGGTAAAAACTGCTTCGAGTGGTACCAATTTAGTACTTTTTATGTTTTTTCTTCAAAATGGCTGACCCGATCAAGTTGAAAATTTCCAGAAATGTGTATCAAAATGTAATTCAACTTCACGGAAAATTTCATTTTGAGGGAAAATAAAAATATTTTTTTGTTTTTCCGCTGTGTGATTGTAATTTGTATTTTTGAAATTTCTAAAATTCTTAAAAAAAAGTTATCACCCGATAATGCCACAAAACTATACCATAACGAGAAAAGTTTGAAGCTGATAGCTGTAGCCATTTGACCTGTGGAGAACCGACAAAAAAACATGAAAACACAAAAAAACATAAAAACGAACACCAATTTCTTTCAGTATGTCAAATTGAATCCTCGCTAAAGCTCGTCTAACTAGTTGATGACATCTAATGAGTGGATGATAATATCATTGATGTTAGTCTAGTTTGTATAATTTCTTGCTGATTGCTAAATTTCAAACTATTTGTTTTCCAATTACCATGGAAACGCGCATTAGTAGACTAAACGCCGTGCAACTTCAGCAGTGCAAATGCAATAATAAAATAGTTTTATTTCCGTCAGATTGGTACTTGACACGTAGATTGGAAAGTCGGGAGCGAGATACGATGCGAGACAAGTGAGATTGCAAAGAATGTGACAGGAAAGCAAACTGTGGAGTGAAATAGATGTCAGAGAGATTAGACGTTGAAGATAGTGTGAATATTGAATATTGAAGAATATGTTTGCGTCTAGGAGGTTTACAAAAATGGAAGACTGTGGAGAGGAAACGCTAAAATTTCTGTCAAGGATATTTGATATTCGATAGAAATATTTTTCATCATTTGACCACATTATGTTGAACCAAGAAAAAAAGTCATTTTTGTTTGTTCAATATTCCGGTGAGCTTTCAAAAAATGAACGCAACTATTTCGGAAATAAAACATTGAAGTGCCTATATTCCATCAGCCATGCGCTATCAAAGTCATGCTCTAGCGTCATAGTGGAATGTTCGCACAGTGATAGCTCGGCAAGGGTTGGACGAATCGTCATGGGACAAATGCCACATTGCTTGGCGCGAGACGGCGAACACTTGGCCAGCCAGAAACGGTTCGTTCAGCACTGCTTTTTGTTCCTGTTGCTCAATATTACCACGCGACAATTTAATAAGTATGAGATCCTGGAAAATTTGCCGGGTTTTCTGTTAGTAAAGTGGCAATATTTCGTTGAATCATTTGATCAAGTACAGAGTGTGATATATTTATATATGTTCTCGTCTCTTGGTATAGTTCCCAAAGATCCCGGAAAGTATCTAGAGTTTAGATTGGAGCCCCGAATTATTATTCTATATTACTAAAGATACTTCATTTGGTACGCATAATTGTGTCCACGGAGGAGAAGAAAACCACCCGTGCGCTAGTGGTGTTGAATAGGAGACGGTCTCCTACTTCTGTGGAAACAACTATATTATCTCTACACCATGTAGAACTCATCCGTATTATACGCTAAACATTTACGAGATGTGTAATCTATTACACGAGGACCAAGCCTTATAAGAACATCATGTATCAGATAGTGCTGACAATGAAAACTTTTATTCACTTCTGTTGCTGACCGTGCTTAATACTGTTCTAACAAGAAGTATTGACAAGTGCCTCGTTGATCAAATAGAATAATTATATAAACGAAAGCCACAAATCCTTTGCAAAGCTTTGTAAGATTTTAACTCCCTGTCATTTACCGTCGTGCCAGTGTGCTAAGAGAGGTATGCGCACGGTGTTTGTTTAGTGGGCACCGGGTTAGCCATGAATGAATGACTTTACCATCCCCCTCCACCCCTGCACCACCCCCGCGCCACCCAGGCACCCGGGGCGAGCGCCCTGATAGCGAACCAGGTATGTCCCACTGTTATTGACCGACATTATCGCGTGTGATAGCAGCAACCGTGTTATACGAAAGATACGTGATGTAACGTACCCAGGAAACGTCTGTAGTATGTGAGATGCGATTTGGGGTTGTTTGGGGTTGTTAACGTATTGTTTACATTTCTCGCTCATCCGTACATGAGTATATTATTGACATAGGAGCTTGGTAACTGAATGGATAGCGCTCTAGTTTATGGATATGAGGGTTGTCACATCGAATCTTATTGCCGTCGCTTTTTATTATTAGAAATAGATATTTTTTAGTACCATGGAAAAAAATCGATTCAAAGTAATTTTACCACACCACAATGAAGGCTAAGGGAGTCTTAAGGTATGATCCATTGGATTGGTATCTATAGTAGCAATCTCGTCAACCAAGAGGATTTTTTTTAAAGCGAGGCATTCATTAATTAGATGAGCGTAGCGAAGATTTTCATTCCATATACCGGATTTTTTTTTTTTTTTTTGTGTAATTTTGTACGCGGCATACAGGTCAGGAAAAAGTTTCAATCAGCTCGATTTTTTTTTTACAAATTGGTGTTATACCAGAAGAAAAATCGGTCGGATGGTTTTTCCGGAAAAAAATTGGAAAGTATGGAAATTCCTCATAAGAATAGGCCAGGAGGCTCATTCTGAAAATATCCGTCGATTTCCATGCAATCGAATCCGTTTCGATTTCGCTCTGGGTCCCATTGCGATCGAAAATATATTCCATGGAAATAGCGATTCTTAAACGCATTCGAAATGGGTATGAATTCTTGAGCACAGGATTTGGAAGAAATTCGATATATCGCATACGAACACTCTCGACGACTGAGCCACCGGAGTGTAAACTTATTGGCCAATCAAAACTAAGACATTTCAAACTGTGGGCTTCAAAACTCGTTCTTTCCTTTTGCATATAGGCCTATATATATATATATATATATATATATATATATATATATATATATATATATATATATATATATATATATATATATATATATCTATATATATATATATATATATATATATATATATATATATATATATATATACAGACCTATGTGAGTCGGCACAACTTCTTCACATTATAATAAAGTCAGTTGGTGTCACTACATCATGTGATACATCACAAGAATCATGGAAAGACCTAGGCCTAGTTAGTATGTCTAGAGGTAATAGAGAGTACGACCCACCCCCTGTAGGATTATGCTTTGAATTTAACATCCAAAATCAAAGGCTTAGGTCATGACCCTCAAGACAGGTGACTGACATAACCTCACTGGAAAAGTATTACTCCTTTTATAATATACAAGATTGTAATTCTTACCTTATGCAAATTATCTTGGTAGGTTGAACACATATGTAAAACACAAACACTTATGTATAGGCCTACTGCACTAGGCCTAGATCTTACGCTATTAAAGCCTAATCAAACAATTTAAAACTTTGACAGATAGGCCTGAAAAATCACTGATGTATGGCTTTATATTGTCTCTAATTATTATTAACTTATCATTATAGCACGATGTAATTTCTGTTTGTATTAAAGCACATGAAACATATAATGAAAAAAGTACACTGAAACTTGTAAAGTAAACACACGCATTCGAATTCGGGCGCTACCGCCTTGCAGAAATAGATTCCATCACGACCGAAACGGATTCGATGGCTATGGGCCGAAAGAAAATATCAGAATACGAATACAGCCGAATCGCTTCTAAAGCGGTCGCTTCCATTTCCGTATGATGGAAATCGGTTTTCAGAATAAGCCTCCTGGGGAGAAATACTTGGAATTTTTTTCTTCAAAAGCTCTCAAATGTATACTGAATGTGGAAAGATCTATCATACCTATATTAAGCGATTTATGGAACAATCGGATGTGAAATAACGAAGAAAACGCATTTTTAATGTACTTTTTCACACATCAATAAAAGCAACTAAGAAAGCAATTAATAAGAACTATTTAATATGAGCAACAAGTGTCACCAATAAATTAAAACTTTCAAAATGTGTGATGGATATGAAGAAGGCACTGGTATAATTGTTTGGGAACCAAGGTTTATATACCAACAGACAGCCGCGGTTCTTAAACCTTTGAAGTGACCCATGGCCTGTATATGTACATACATTGAGCTGACAAAATGTTCTTAATTCTACATTTCCATACTTTTAAGCTCATCTCACAACGCATATAAGGCGTTTTCCTAGTAATACATAAATAGTACACTAATAGTTTCAGGGTAGGGTCATATTGCCGGTAATTTTTCTGACTCATGTCTTTTTGATAACTTTTGAAAAAGTCGGACAAAATGCTAGAAAAATCACCGACGAATACACCCCGACATTGCCGCCAGCTAAGTTTCGCATTTTGTCCGACTTTTCAAAAATTGGTCCAAAATCTCACAAGTGGAAAAAATCATCATTTTCTGAATTCACTTTTTGAAACTTATTTTGGATGCTCGATTGATTTTGGATGCTCGGGGTAGGTTGGGTTTGGCTCACTACTTTGTACCTTATTATCTTTTGAGATAAAGATTCAGATTTTCCTATAATGCTAGTTATTACGCGTCATAAGCAAGACGTTCAAGTAATGTGCTGTTATTGGCAGTTTCAATCCATGTTTTTTGTCCTACGAGCCAATTGAAATCTGGAAATGATCACGAAATTGAGAATGATTCAATGATAACCTAATTGCCGCCCCGGTGGGCAAGTCAATATATCGCTAGCGGTAGTAACTGAAGTCACCGTTGGGCGTGGGTTCGAGTCCCGCATAAGGCATGGGTTATTGTATTCGTCCTTTCACGTATCATCCTTTCATCGTTTCATTATCATTCGCTCATTCGTACCTCCGTATAACCTAGCTGTTGGTGGGGTCGTTAAGCAACATAAAAAAAAAAAAATCTTCCTGATTAGAGAAAAATGTATGTAAAATGTAATGAATACAAATATTCGAACTTCGAGTGTTCCCTAGTTGTCTTGTCACTCTGAGCGTACTTGAATGCGGTGGCTAATATATAATTATGTAGATTACTTCAAACGAAGTGTTGGGCTGAAGCTTCAATACATAGAATGCATATATGACTTTGATACGGTTACAAACATTAGAGAAAACCTGGGAGTAGAAAATATACGCAATGAAATAAAAACAGAATAGCTGGGATACTCTTCTCATTTATTAGTGCGTCCACTCAGAATAATGAATGCAAAATGCAAATAGAATATAACATTCACATTCTGACATACATATAAAAGCATCATATTATTGCATAATATAGAGCAAGCGGTATAGTTACTGATAATAAATACCTTCACAATAATAACCATTCATTAGAATACTTCAATAATATAAATAGCGTACTTGTAAACAAAAGTACAAAAGAATAATGAAGAACAATAGAGTCGTTATTCCCTGTGTTATAATATAAACCACCTGCTAGTAGGATATTGAGAGATAAGTTTCATTGGATGGTAACTATTATGATACTAAACAGGTCAATGCAATCATATTACATTACAAAGAGTCAAATCAATTTCAAGTGCTCAAGTGAGGTTATGTATAGGTACTTGAGAACGATAAAAGAGTTAGAGAAACAATGAAAGAATTCAATATAGAGAGGGAGAAAAAAGTGAAGAGAGAGAGAGAGAGAGAGAGAGGGAGTAGGGCTGGAAAAGAAATGTGAGGAGATCGAGAGACCAATGAAAAGACTTAATCTCTGTGCTCGTAGAGAATGGGATAGTGAGTTGGTACGAAATGTAAATCGAAAGATAGGATGGAGAACGAATTGTAGAAATGTTATTCATGCACATTCTGTTCAGTGTGAAACCATGACGATCTGATTTTGTCTTTCAGTAAAACTTTTCATAAACTCCATAATGTTCCTAACTCACATTTATAACGAGGCTTATTGATAACTAGTGATTGAAACCTCCCCATCCCCCCAGTGAATTGTTTTCACCAAACATGACACCCAATCAAGTGAGCTCTTTTTATCAAGTGAGATTTTGGGACTTCAGTCTGGGGACATCTAAATGCCCTACTTATAAGACACGCCTATCACTTGAGTCGAAATGTTCGAAGATTTACTACAGAAATGATCCTGTGAAGTAGTCGTCAATAAAGGCTGTGGAATTTAGAGTCTTTCAAAGTACCATGTGTGTAGAACGGTAGACACATTTAAGAAAGGCCGCAATTATACTTCTACTTTTCGACCGTCGCTACTTGCCCCAGTCACAGTTCAATTAGCATAACAATAACTAGGAAAACGCAACATATGCGTTGTTGGATGAGCGACGAAATGAAATGTAATGAATATCTATACATGCCCCTTGTGTTCAATACAATTATGTCACTGCCCTGCTATTTTGTTCGTTGCTCATTTTAATCGTTATGAATTGATTGGTAACACCTGTTACTTGTAACAGGTACACCTACTGGTACTGTTAGTGGTACACCAGTAACACCTGTGACTTTAGAACTTACCAAGATACATTGAAGGTGGCATTGGTTTGCCGGGCTCCAATGGTGACATGGTGTCGTATCTCCCTACACCTCCCATGTTGAAAATATGTACCAATTTACCTGCCACATCTTCAGACATACCGATCGTGCGAAGTGTAGTGGTGAAAAAATGAACCAACTTGGTTCACGAATACACGCAAGATGACATTCACGTTTGCTCAGTAAGTCTGACACAGTCTCTTGAAGTAAAACGGATTAAGTGAGGTTAAACTGTGCATTGTTTAAATTGTTAATTAATTCATAAAAACGCAAGCTATATTTCACACCTAGACGAATTACATCGAAATCGTGTAAGAATTCTGTATACACCTCCAAACAAATAAACATTTATATTTTATTTAATTGCGTTATTAGTAAATTTCCCTTTTCATAAGCCTATGTGAAGGCGCATTTGTTCGATTCCACCGCATCTTGGATACCAATATGCACTGCATCTTAGATGCAAATATTTGAGGTATATAGAAGGCATGGAATCAAGTTTCTTGAAAAAAAAACACTAGTTAAGTAGCAATCGGTATTTATTAAGGAATGTGCTCAGGGAATAGAATGAGATTTGGGGGTTGGTGAAGACGCCATTAGGAACGGGCAAACCAAAGCAGCCCTCAATGCATCTTGGAACTTACTTACATAATAGAAATCTTAATAGCTTTGATTGGTGTGAAAAAATGACATCATAATTTTTGATCCAATTCTTGTGAGACTTCGAAATAATGTTCATCATTATTATGTTGAAATTACGTGAAGATTTGAACTTATTCGGAGGAAATTGGTTCTCGAATTTATTTTCTCCTATGGTAATTCCTATATAGGGGTTTTGAAACTTCGAAATGGTATTTCTCAGAATTGGTGCAACCGACTGCTTCTCAAAACGTTGTGGTAACGAATTAGATAATGGTTCTTGTGTATGCAAAGTTTTAACTGTTTTAACGTTTAAACTGTGGAGCGCGGACATCAGAAACATATTCATTTTTTCCGGTAAAGTTAAGACTTCGCTTTGCTCATCCAATGATAATAGATGTATAAAATGGATCCATTCAAATTGAACGAGCTCTATACTTCAATTGAATTTGGAATGGTTCATTGCTTCATTTGGAAGATTGTGTGGTTTATTCTTGTTCAGAAGATGAACGACGTTCATTTTGTATCTGTTATGACATAGGTGATTTGTTAAGAGGTGAAAACATTCTCAAATGCAAAACTATTCTGATTCACTAAATCAGTGCATAATACTTTCGTGCTCATAAATTTGTACGGGAAATGAACAAAAGTGACATTAACACACAAAAATATAGCTAATTTGTTTGTACTCATTTTCACTACTTGCAAAAAATCAGTGAAACTATACTTTAATTTCGAAAATATACACTTTTGCTTGTGTTTTATAATTCAAACAAGGCAAGCTTCAAATTCCCAAGTCTACTCATCCATCAAAGATGTGATTTAAGAGTGTCATCTCATGTCTATAATTTAATATGGTAATACGCACACTACTTGCGTGCCACTTGCATGCCTGTAACGCGCTGAAGTATACGTATCACCCAGGTAGTGATTGGTTGAATTGTAGCCACAATGTACTGAACTATATTGTGTACTTAACAGATCGGCTTGCTACCACTCAGCTTATATGTGTTGAGTGCGGTGTAGATAACGAGACTTCGATTATTTACACACAGATTGCCTCTTGTAGCCTGTAATGAATACTGTTCAACCATACATGTATTTACACACACACACATACACACACATATACAGATATATAATATATATATATATATATATATATATATATATATATATATATATATATATATATATATATATATATATATATATATATATATGATTTCACTCAAACTCTGACGATTCATGTTAGATTATAACTAGGAAAACGCCTTATATGCGTTGTGAGATGAGCTTAGAAGTATGGAAATGTAGAATTAAGAACATTTTGTCAGCTCAATGTACATATACAGGCCATGGATCACTTCAAAGGTTTAAAAACCGCGGCTGTCTGTTGGTATATGGACCTTGGTTTCCAAACAATTAAACCATTGCCTTCTTCATATCCATCACAGATTTTAAACGTTTTAATTTATTGGTGACACTTGTTGCTCACATTTAATAGTTTCTTAATTGCTTTCTCAATTGCTTTTATTGATGTGTAAAAAAGTACATTAAAAATGAGTTTTCTTCGTTGTTTCACATCCGATTGTTCCATAAGTCGCTTAAAATGTGTATGATAGTTCTTCCCACACTCAGTATAAATTTGAGAGCTTTTGAAAAAAATAAAATTCCAAGTATTTCTCCCCTGGCCTATTCTTATGGGGAATTTCCATACTTTCCGATCTTTTTCCGGAAAATCCGTTCGACCGATTTTTCTGAAAAACAATCCCAACCTATTCTGGTATAGCACCAATTTGTAAAAAAAGTTTCGAGTTGATTGAAACTTTTTCCTGACCTGTATGCCGCGTACAAAATTACACACAAAAAAAAAAAAAAAAAAAAAAAAAAAAAAAAACAAACATAAAAACCAAGCCCAAATTTTTCGGTATATGGAATGAAAATCTTCGCTACGCTCATCTAATAAGTAAAACTGGGCTGTTCTATAATCGTGATACTTTTTATTACAAATCGACCAACGTTTCTACGAGAATGGTCTCGTCTTCTTCAGGGTACAAACTTATATTACAAAATTATTAGATGAGCGTAGCGAAGATTTTCATTCCATATACCGAAAAATTTTGGGCTTGGTTTTTATGTTTGTTTTTTGTTTTTTGTTTTTTTTTGTGTGTAATTTTGTACGGGGCATACAGGTCAGGAAAAAGTTTCAATCAACTCGAAACTTTTTTTACAAATTGGTGTTATACCAGAATAGGTTGGGATTGTTTTTCAGAAAAATCGGTCAAACGGATTTTCCGGAAAAAAATCGGAAAGTATGGAAATTCCCCATAAGAATAGGCCAGGGGAGAAATACTTGGAATTTTATTTTTTTCAAAAGCTCTCAAATTTATACTGAGTGTGGGAAGAACTATCATACACATTTTAAGCGACTTATGGAACAATCGGATGTGAAACAAAGAAGAAAACTCATTTTTAATGTACTTTTTTACACATCAATTAAAGCAATTAAGAAAAGCAATTAAGAAACTATTAAATGTGAGCAACAAGTGTCATCAATAAATTAAAACGTTTAAAATCTGTGATGGATATGAAGAAGGCACTGGTTTAATTGTTTGGAAACCAAGGTCCATATACCAACAGACAGCCGCGGTTTTTAAACCTTTGAAGTGATCCATGGCCTGTATATGTACATTGAGCCGACCAAATATTCTTAATTCTACATTTCCATACTTCTAAGCTCATCTCACAACGCATATAAGGCGTTTTCCTAGTATAATTGAAATATATCAGTTGATAGAAAAAACATCTTCAAGATCTTCAAGATGCAACAAATTCAGTGCTGCATTGATTCAAAATTATTGTGCAAATAGATCATTAAAATAATTCCAGGGGACTGTGGGTTAAAACAGACCAGTTTTGCTTATTATAATCATATACATATATATATATATATATATATATATATATATATATATAATATATATATATATATATATATATATATATATATATATCAAATGAACAACATAATGATACTTAATACTAATTATACTCCTGTATTTCAGTGGGAATACATTCAGTATTTTGGGAAAAAGTTGAGATTTCGTAAGTGACAAATCAGAGAATTAATAAACGCTCAAAGTTCTTATGTATTAAAATTAAAATACTTAGCTGTTGGAAACATGTTATATCCACCCCAAAAGAGTTGAAACGACACACTTGAATTCAATGCAGGCCTATACATCTCATGAAATGCGTTATAAAATATGTTTTATGCTGGATTCACGAATCGGAAGGGAGGGAAAAATGTGTAATACCTAGTTGGAGTTGGCAAACCCTCCGCATTGGGGAAGGGAACATCAGGGAAGAGGGGTGTTGGATTATGATCTTTAGCGAAGGTACTGATGTAAAACCTCATAATCCTGATGTCCTGTACATCATAAAAGAACAGAATACCGCAAAGAATGCATGCAGCAAGAGGGTTAGGTTTGGCGTGTTTCCAAAAGAATAGGTCATTGAAGGTGAAAGGTCAGTACTTATTAAATGTGAAACATGCAAGGCAGTTGTTTTAAACGGCTTCCCCTTATCACATGACACACATCGACACTGCCGACAGTTCATACTAATTGATAGGTGAGACGGTTGATCGCTCATATAGCTAGATAAATCTGATGTTTTATAGCTACTGGGGAAATGCATCAAACCTTTATTAATAGGAAATTGCTTTCTTCACATCCATGTTTGTCGTTTTATTTCCTTCGTGAATGTAAATATAGTACATTATTCTACATCTCAAAATATCTGCTACTTCAGGGTGGTCACGAATACTAATTGCCATGTAGAAGAAAGAAATAATTGAGCTACTGGTGAAATGAATTATTGAAACACGTCTTTATAAATCTGAGTTTGAAATTGAATTTGTACTCTGAAATGTGAAAAGTATTAAAAAGCGTTACTCGTTGTTGTGCGCTATGAGATGGATGCGACTCGATTTAAATTCGTTCCAACACTGAAGACAATGTGGCATGACATTCACCATGGTTGTTTGTTTAACTCCAAATACAATCAAGAGAGAGGACGACCATCTACCTGTTTCCGAAAGTTGGAACATATTATTTAGTCACTCATGGCAACGCGCAGACTAATTGCGTACGCCATATTTCTTTTCGATTTCTCCGTATTTGCGTACGCCATATTCATATTTCGCATATTTCTTCCATATTTTCTTGAATATTTTCATGTTTATTGAATATTTCATATTTCTCAAAATTGAAACGGGATTATATACCTGGAATATAGGTTGTAAAAATGGTAAAATGAGTAAAAGTGGTAAAGTCATCAATTTGAAAACTAACATGATTCTTAATTATATGATATTTCGATTCCAAGATAACCAAATGAATTGTGTCAGGGTAAGTTTCCACCAAATAATCTAGGATCTTAATCCTCGATTTCTGCCAACTCCGAGTATTGCGTCTACTTATCCCTACTTATCCCTACTTATCCCCATTTTATCCAAACGATCTCGTCTTTTATCCATATCCATTACTGGGGAATAATGATTTTGAATCAAGTTTCGATGTTATTAAAAAAAATCTTTCCCTCTTCTTTCTCACTTATACTACTGTGTCCCCTTCATCTTATAATTCTTCTTCTACGAGTTCTCCAGAAAGTTTTACATCCTCCCACCATCGCTTTCCGTTGAAAGTATCGAGCTTCATTCTTTCTTATAAAGTTCGATTCCGCATAGACACGAATCCTTTTAATCTCCTATTCCTAAAATACTCGATCTCGCATATCTCTCTTCCCTAAAATGCTCGATTTCGCGGATCTTTCTATCCCAAGTGACCCGATTCTTCAGATCTCTCATTCAATATGACGCTTCTCGGTACTTGTCCTAGTTGAACTCTTTTCGAAAAGAGCTCTTCCCTCAAATATCTTCTTCCGTATAATATCCTTTTCCTGCAGCCCTCTCCTTTCACGTCATATTTTTTTTAGCTTTATTCAATTCTTCGTACTTTACTAGGCTACATCCCGGATCCTCACCCTTGTTCTACCAAGTCTTCTCTTCACGCTATTGTTTTCTGCCTCCTTAAACATTCCTTTTGGTTTACTCTTAGTTTACGTTCTTCTCATATGCTCATACCACCTGAGTCTTCCTCTTCCTCTTCCTTCCTCATCGCTCTGCTTCTTTCCTCTCTATCTTTGCCATTCCTGCTGTGCTCGTATTTACATATTTACATATCTATTTATTCATTACAGATTGTTCATAAAACAGGTGGTAATGGTTACTATACCTAATGCAATTACAGTCAAACATACTCGATTTAATTATACTTCATTTTTTTCTTAGCTCTCTTCTTAAATCACCAATCTTCGTTATGTTCTTGATATCTTCTTCTAATTCATTCCATTCCCGCGTCGTTCTTTGTATAAACCCATATTTACCTACTTCTCTATCCACTTTTTCCACTTCCATTCTTACTCCTCCCCTTGTACTTCTTTGTAATCCCTTTCCAATTCTATTGCTTAATTCATCCCATCCTGTATATTCATTCTTGACTCTAACAAAATTGTACATTCTTTCTATTTGTCTTCGTTTCGCCAAATTTTCCCATCCCATTTCCTCAATCATTTTACTGGGTCTTTCTATAACTTTTTCAACCACATCCTTATCGTTCCTGATAATCTTCCAGCGCTTCTCTCTCCCCAATACCCTTCTTGCAGCAACCCTTTGGACGTTCTCCACAGCCTTTATTAGTCCAACTTCATGCGGATCCCAGACTGAACTAGCATACTCAAGCATGGCCGAATCAGACTCATGTATGCCTTCTCTTTTATTTTCATCCCTGTCCCCTTCAACTGCCTCATAATAAAATTTAAGGATCGTATTCCCTTTTTTGAGATATTTCTAACATGTTCCCCCCACCCTAAGTTTTTATTTATGTAAAGTCCAAGATATTATATGCTTCTACTTCCTCAAGTGTAGAATCTCCCATTTTATAAATCTTATTCACTTTTTTCTTGTTACTGCTGCTAGAGAAGTGCACCACTTTACATTTTCCAACATTTAGTCCCATTAAATTTATTTTAACCCATTTATTAATTCTGTCCAAATCTCCTTGTAACTGATTTTCCTCCCTCTCACTCCTAATGGTGCTATATATCACACAGTCATCAGCAAATAGACGAATTCTTGATTGAATTCCGATTTGAAGATCGTTTATAATATATTGAATAGAAGGGTCCAATTATACTTCCTTGTGGTACCCACAAGTAACTTTTACCATATCAGAAATTTCATCACCTACTTTTACTTTTTGTGATCTACCTTTTAAGAAGGACTCCACCCATCTTGTTATCCTCTCATGTTTTGTTATTTGTTTCAACTTTGAAATCAGAAGTTTATGAGGTACTTTGTCAAAAGCTTTCTCAAAATCCAAAAAGACGGCAGATATTTTACCCCCCCTTGTCCAAAGTATCAGACAGTTCCTGCGTGAATCCTTGCAGTTGGGTTACACATGTGTAACCCTTACGAAACCATGTTGTCCATCAAATATTCCACCATTATTATCAACAATTAATTTGATTTCTGTATCAATTAACCTTTCCATAATTTTGCATATTGAGGAGGTGAGGCTAACTGGTCTGTAATTACCCAAATTTGATTTTTTCTCCCCCTTTATGTATTGGAGTGATCATTGCTTTTTCCCAGTCCTCGGGCACAGTTCCTGAATCTATTGAATTTTGAAAAATTAACATTAAATACGGTATTAACTCTTTTCCGCCAACTTGATAAATTTGTTATTAATCCCATCGTGACCGGGAGCTTTATTTCTATTCAGTTTATCAATTATTCTCTGGATTGCTGTTTCAGTGAATTTTATTTTATTTTCCTCTAATTGATGAATTTGATCATTCTCTACTTCGTTCTCCCCATTCAAAGTCTGTTTTTGAAAAACTTCACCATAATAATTATTTAATGCGTATGCCTTTTCTTTATTCGATATGACCCCACTCCATTTCTGTTAATAAGAGTTGGCATATCGTTTCTTCCTCTTTTAGTATTATTTATGTACTTGTACATATTATTCCAACTTTTATTCTGGTCCTGCTCATCAAACATACCCCGTAGAAACTTATCCTTTGCACTTTCTTTTCTTTATTCAGATCTGATCTGAATTTCCTTCTCATTTCTATATCTCCCCCTTCACCTCTGTTCATATTATGAAACTTTCTTGCTTTCCTTTTCAATTTTCTAATTGATTTATTATAATAGATTGGATCTGCACTTTCAGATATTAATTTATTGGGAACAAACTTCTCAATAGCGTTTAAACATATGTTTTTGAAAGTGTCCCATTTTTTGTCTATATCCCCCTTCTCCTCAATCCAGTAATTCCTCCAATAATTTAAATGTAACCTAATTTTGTTGGTATCCGCCTTTTTATAGAACCAGACTTTCTTCTGTACCTTTATTTCATCTTTTACTCTATTTGCAATTAATTCTACTGTTGGAATATTATGGTCACTGATACCAACGTCCACGATAGTTCTTAACCACTTTTCCGGTGGTCTGACTAGGATAACGTCCAAAAGGTTATTACTACCTGTCCTAGTTAATCTAGTACCCTCCGTAACCGTTTGCACAAATCCTTCACTCATTATTTCATAAACAAGTTCTTGCCTCTATTCGTGCTACTTCCTACAGTCCCTTCTTCCCAATTTATTCCTGGTAAATTCAAGTCTCCAGCAACTATTACATTCCTTTTATTAGCACTTTCAACCACTTCTTCCCTTATCTGACAAGAATATCATTATTAGAATTTGGTGGCCTATATCCCGCAATTATTATAAACATTTCTGTTCCGAACTTAATTTCTAATCCCATTAACTCTACTGCTTCTTCTATCCACAAGATTCTCCCATTCAACTCATTTTTTAATCCCAGCAATATACCACCCCCATGTCTATTTCTGTCTCTCTGAATAAGCTGTAACCCCCAACCTCTATCTCTTTATCGGTGTAGCCATCGTCCAGCCAGGTTTCCACAAGTACGAAATATCGGGATTTATAGTGTCTACTACTGTTCTTAATTCGTCGAGTTTATTGCATATACTTCTGCAATTAACTAATGTATTTCAATGTATTTTTTACTCCCATCTCAATATCCTTCTGTTTCGATTTGTCTCCCCTTTCCATATCATTTCCTAGGCCTACCTCTATTCTGCTACTTTCAATCGTATTTAGTCACAAGCTAGCTCTTCTTCTCATCTTCTCGGCGACTCTTCCCATCAGTTTACCCAGTTTCTCTGCTCCCAATCTATTCAAATGGATCCCGTCAGCCTTCAAATGTTCTTCATGTACCCAACAGTTAGACTCAATGTACACCACTCGTTCTCTGATGCACAATCGCTCAGTAGCAGCGTTGACTCTATCAATAAGCTCTCTATTTTCATCTTTTCTGTATATAATCCCACTAACTGCAACTCGACTTTCTCCGAACTTCTTTTTCGCAGCTTCAATCAATTCCTTCATTCCTTTGTTCATTATATCTTGTCCATCCTCTCTTTGTCTCATCTCTTTCAAATCATTTCCTCCTACGATCAGAATAACTCCTTTACCATCGACTTCCCTTTTCTTCATTTCATCCACCACTCTCCTCATTCTGAATACACCAATTCCTGGTCTCACATCCACCTCTACACTGGATCCCGTGCCGACGCTTGTTCCACGAACAATCGAGCTTCCCAGCAGTACAATATTCTTTTTGGTTATTTGTTTACTTTCCTCTTTAGATCTAACAGTTTCCATCTCGACTTCACCAAATTTGCTGACTTCATTTCTGTCTTTCATTTCTTCTTCTGGAATAAACTTCAATTGCGTTTCCTCTGCGTTTATATTCTTCCGCGTCTGCTCGTCTTCGTTATTCATAGTTCTCAAACATTCAACTTTACTTTGTTCGGCATATTTCCCTTTCTTCAATTGTTTCCCATTCGTTTTCTCCTCATTCATAATAATTTTAGGGATATTCTCGTTTTTCCCTTGTTAACGTTTTTCTTTCCCTCAATACATGCTTCCCTTTTCTTCTTATCTTCTCCTTCCCTGCACTTTCCACAGCTCCACTTTAAACCTGGTACACTTTGAATACACCTGTACTGTGCAGTACTTATATTTACACACGCTATATGCCACCATTGCGAACATTTTTCTGAACAGCATTGTATTGCTCTGTCCTTGACCTTTACTCCTCATCCACACTTCATACCACAAATTACATTCAATTCTTTCGGCAATGGTACCGTACTTAGCACTATCTCATTCCCACTATTGGTTTTCAGTCCCAATCTTGGCCTTCCCCTCGTTACTTTCTTGAATTCGGTCGTCATCTCGAAAAGTTACTTTTAACACCTTGATTACAGTGGTCAATAATAATCATACACCTTGGTCAATATCTATCCAGATGGCCGTGACTTTCAAAATTAGGCCAAGTTGTATCAGGATGACCGTGTAGAAAAAACAAACAAACACTAACCAAAAATTATATTCTCAGTAAATCCAAAAACTTACTATTCTTTCAGAACTTTGGCTTCAATGAACAGATTTCACTGATTTATCATTCAAAATGATTCTCACATAAATCCCAATGGCAAGGTATGGTTGAATATCGTTGTAGATGCTTCTTTGTATCAATTTTCACAATTATATCCAGCAACACAATTTCCACGACTGTTCGTGACTCGTACAAACTCAGTCGCTTAAACTCAGTTCAGCAATCAGTCTGAGATATAAAAACCGAATTGTAATTGTAATTTACACATATTTATTCGGCCACGACTTAATGAATATTCAAATAATGAAATCAACAGTATTTATCCAATAAAATAACAAATACATTTTGATAACACAAAATTAAGATGAAGTAAATATATTTATATATATATATAAATAAGATTCAGATGAAAATGAAAGGATTGTATGTGAAGAAAACGATGGAGTCAAAGAAAAAATTTGGACGTAGTTATTTTCCGTGCTGAACAAGTTAATTAGGGAGGGAGAAAGGTAAATTTGGAGGAAAGAAGACGAAGAGAATTTGAAAGGAAGAAGAATCAGAACGAAGATTTGAATCGTTTTTTCTACACAACTCTGAATTGTTTTCCCTGTGTATGGCCCTATGTGTGTATTCTTTGTGGTGCTGTAAACTCCACGGCCAAACGATCAAATTTCCATCGTTTGCCTCAATGGGAATGACTCGATGTCAAGACTTCGAGTTGATATGGAACTGATCAATATTCAAACTTCATATTGTAAAAGAAAAAAACCCGAAATTATTGTGTGCGTTTTTTAATCATCAAGCAAAATGTTCAAATGTACTTTTTTTCTTTGAAAAAAACCCCGGGCCCCCATATTAAGTGTTTTTCCTTTATACTTGCTTACTATACCTTGATCAGGTGATACGGGATACCTTAAAAATTCGTTAAGACGTAGTAAATCACAGCCATTTAGCGGCCACCTACCTTTAATAACGAAAAAGGCGGTGGGGAACTCCCACGAAATCGACCCAGCAGGGCCTGCTCCGCAGGAGATCCATGCGCCCCCTAAAGAAGATAGCACCCCTCAGGTGAATTTTGACACGGGGTTTGATAAAGGTAAAAAATTTTGTGCGAATTCAAGGGAAAAAAGGACCTTTTAAAAAATTTTGGTATAGCGATTTCTCGAAGAAATTTACTAATTACATTGAGCATTGAATTTTGACAATATTTTTGGAAGTTTTTTTTCATACTAACCCTATTTCAGGGTCCAATTTTTCATCCACCTTTGGGATTGGGTTTGATCCGTTTTTGGGATCGCTAAATGGAAAATTTAAAGAAAAAAGTTCTTTTAACTCAAAATTTAAACTTTCATCCAAGTCTTTTGTTTAAAAAAAATTCCAAATTTTTCGTTCAACCTTTGATGAACCAACCCAATCGAGGCCTTCGAGTCACATAATCTGGCGCGCATGCGCATTTTGACGGCGACCGTGGGTCTCCCCCCTATTGATTGCCGTCAGTTTTTATAATTCATCTAGATACCGTCAGCAGTTAAAACAGGGGGTTAAATGTGCGTGTAGGGCCCTTTCAATATACTGATTGCTTTTATCAAATGCAGGTTTATTTTTTCCACCTAGTTGCGTCAAAGATTGGGACCAACCCTTAAACCAGGGGACTTGGATGAAAATTTGGATCGTGAAAACAGCTTAGTTTTAAAAATATTGAAATTAGGACATTATTGATTTAAAGATATTTTTAGTTTCATTTTTGAAAATCTTTTACAACGTTTTCGAAACGATTTTAAAAAAGAACACTATATCGGCATAGGCTTTTTGTTTAATTTCCAAAATTCAGTTTTATTTTTTATCATTAATTTTTTCCAAAAATAACCAAACCATTATTTTTTCCGAATAAAGCATCAGAAGCCCCCCTAGGACTCGCAGCTAAGGGTCGCTTTAAAAACCGGAAACGTTGGGGGGGGGTCCCGCTAAGGCATGGGTTTTTGAAAGTCCTTTCATCATTCCCCTTTATATTTCAAATACTTTCCTTCTACCCCCGTATTTCCCCCTGTTGGGGGGGTCTTATGCAACAATAAACATCACCCTAGAAGTTAGTTATTCAGGGGTAAAAAGCGTGTAGAGACCCAATACTCCGAGGAATCCACTTAAACAATTTGACCCATTTTTGAAGAAATGCCTCAACTGCCCGAGAGAAGGGGTTGTGATGTTTTGAGAGCCGGGAAAGTTTTGTTCTAATTTTTATAACCTTTTCTAACCCTTTTTTTTAGTTTCAGAAATTGGGGCCCAATTTGGGGCATATAAAATGAAAGCTTGCGACAAACCTTTTTCAAAGTCTGATAACTAACGGGGAAGATAGCTTTTTATGCAAAAACAAGGTCAAAAGGTTTTATTGGAGTTTTTTTTTTTATTTTTAAATTTTTAAACAGAAATCATTTAATTTTTCAAGTTTATAAAAATTTCCCCCAATTTTTGTGAATTTGAAAAAAAGAAAAGTATCGTTTCAATATTTGCCTCAAATTTTGCAATTATTTAAATATAGCAAACATTGCAATTCTCCAATTTTTTTAAATTTTTAAAAACGATGATCAAAGATTTGAACGTTTTTATTTATTGAATAAGTTGGTTTACCGGAATTGCAATGTGGGACCCCTCTATTGACAGGATTTTTTGTGGAAAAAATGAAATGGGGCACAAATGGGATTCCTTCAAGAATTTCGTTTTGTATTTATTCATATTATTCACAAAAAATCTTACTTGCCTTCCGTTTGCTACAACCCGCATGAGGTTTTGGGTGGGTTTACGGTAACCCCCGTTTTTTCGACCCCGACGCTCCCTCAACTCGGGTCAAGGGAAAGGGAGGGTTTCCCAAAGAACCCCGCGAAATCAGAAACTTCAGCGCAGTCGGGGGGCAAAAAACGGGATATTTTCCCAAAGGGGAAAGGTTTTGCCCTGTGAAAAGAGTGAAAAGCAACCCCAAGATAGGGGGACCAACGTCCCCCTTTTTTTTTCGGAAACTGTTTTTTTTTTTTTTTTGTTTTGTTTTT
>OU015467.1:7702661-7818523 GCA_907164805.1 Brachyptera putata
TAAAACTTTTTCCCTAAAATGCCTTTTCCGATTTGAAAAAATAATGTGTAGTGTGTATCTTGTAGTCCTATGTGTTTACGTTCTGTGAAAATTTGAATTTTTTTGAAGAGAAATTTTGTAATGCTTTTGCTCAAAAGTGTTCCAGCCGATTTGGCTAAAAAAACCCATAAGACTAGAGTTCTAAGCTAGATAAGTCTGCCCCAAAAAGTTTTACAGTGATCAGACAAACCGTGCTACCTGTGCCGTCGTAGCACTATGCAACTTCTATGCATCGTTCCCGGATCCATCGTTTTCCTGCTTGTATCATTCATTATTTCTCACCCCACTTCCATATAATCAATGTTAAATTTTCCTAGATGGATAGTTTTCCTGCATGGATGGTTTTATTTTCCTGGTCCCTTGAAAAACGATGGATTTCACTGTATTATAAAAAGAAATACAAGCAACCACCGTATGAGTAGGATGAAAGCTCCGTCACTTGTCTAATGAAAGTGTTTGTGCTTGTTTGTGCGTGCAGGAGTGTCCGTGCTGCGCTGCGCCGAGGAGCACGACAAGATGAGGCACGGACGGATGCCGCTGGCCAAGAACTCTGGCAATCGCAGCTTGACCCCGCACAAGCCAGCCATACACAAACAGCCGGGCGGCACCACTAGCAAGGGTAAGTACGCTCAACTGTGCGGATGGAGCAAACAATTGAAGTCTCGAGAAGAGTTTACTTTCTGCAAGAAGCTTGTATATATGTCATCATCAGCGTTAAGTTGTATTGTTCAAAACTAATTTCATTATTCTTGTTCAATCTTTCAATTCTAAATTATAGTAGTTGAAGTGAGTTTTTCTTCAGTGCATTGTACTCTTGTTAAGTAGTTTTTTCAGGGAGTTTGAAACGTACTCGAGAGGTACCACTGTACTGGTGAATCACATGTTCGAGGCAATTTGTATACATACGTCATTCATACACTGAAATAACTTAGCTGTTAGCAGGTTTGTTGAAATAAACTATGATTATATAGCCGCCCCGGTGGCTAAGTCAATTATCGCTAGCAGCAGTAACTGAAGTCACTGTTGGGCGTGGGTTCGAGTCCCGCATGAGGTATGGGTTTTTTGTAAACGCCCTTTCACCTATCATCACTTCATCGTTTCGAGCGACCTAGCCGAAAGGTGGGGTCGTTAAGCAGCATTGAAAAAAAAAAAAACAATTATAATTTTACATTTTCATAAATCAATGAGAATTCGGAATCATTGACCGAAGTTATCCCTAGTCTCTATCGGTGCAATCGTTATCCAATCAGTGTAACCGTTGTCTCTATTTGTCCGTCTAATTGTAATTATCCGTTGCGCAGCGAGTGGCGGCGTGAGCCCGCGCAGACGTCGGACGCGGTGCAAGAAGTGCGAGGCTTGTTCGCGCGCCGACTGCGGCGACTGCTCGTTCTGCCAGGACATGGTGAAGTTCGGCGGGCCCGGCCGAGCCAAGCAGACGTGCATCATGCGCCAGTGCCTGCAGCCCATGCTGCCGGTGACCGCAGCTTGCACGTCGTGTCACCTCGACGGCTGGGGCCAGACGCCCGTCATACCGATACAGAAGCCGAGCCGCGACGTGCCCAGCTCGCTGATGGAGTGTAGCGTGTGTTACGAGATCATTCATCCTGACTGCGTTGCGAAGATGGTAATGATTGTTAACGAGTATGATAAATGCAATTTTATGTTGACTACAAAGTACTACTCAGCATAAGTTACTACCTGCCCGTCAAAATCCATTTTTTTGGAAAAATTAATTGAAAAAACTCCAGCTACCCACAATCGGGTTTTGTAATTAGATGACTAATTTCTAATAAATAACGAAGTACCGGTGGTGTACTACGAGAAACTATTATAAAACCCTAAATATTGGACGTGTACGTAGTTCTTGTTAAAGAAATGAAAATAAAACACGCTGAGAATACTAACAATATTTCGAGACTATTTCGGTGACTAGCTAGCTGGTTGTCATTATTCAACCTGAAGACGAGAGCTGAAGTGCTCTCGAAATATTGTTAGCATTCTTAGTGTGTTTTATTTTTATTTCTTTGACTGCGGTACCGGTAATTTCTAGTCATTTTTTCTCTAGCTAACATTGAAAACCATTGAAACACATTAAAAAAAAAAAAAAAAATGGTAGGTCTACCCACAATCTGGTTTTATAAAATTAGATGAATAATTTCTAGTCATTTGTTCTGTAGTTGACATTTTTTACATTTGGCTTTATTTTAAAGTGAAACCTGTACCCATCGCGTTTCAAGCTATGGGTAAAAAATATCAGTGCAGAAAATGATCATCCAGGAAAATAAGACTAGTTATTTATCTGAGTAGGTTCTGACAAAATTAACATAAGAAGCAGGAAATCAATGGATCCGGAAACGGTGATTGATGCCCGTTGAAATGGTCTTATATTGACAGAAAAAGGCTGCTCCTTGTTGGTCTGTGGGTTGAAGTGCCATCTCGGGCTGACGAGAGTGGTTATCGTTGTTACAGTGTCCGGGGCTGGAGGGAGTGGTGAACGAAGACCTGCCCAACAGCTGGGAGTGTCCCAAGTGCTGCAAGGCCGGGAAGAACGTTGAATACAGGGTATGTTTCATTGCAAGTGCACTCTTCTCTGTAAGAAACCTTTTGTTTTCAAATGTTTGTTTTGTTTTTCCCTCAGTCAGCTCATTTCTCAATTTCCTTTCATCTATAATGATTATTATTATCTACAATGATTATTGGGGTGGTAAGATCGCCCTTGTGGTGCCCCGTTCAAACGATCTTATCTTTCATACATGGCCTTAATTGGGGAACAATGATTTTGTATCAAGTATCGATGTTACTAAATAAATTAAATGATATAAGCTATAAGCTAGGATTCAAGACTGCCTGCTAGCTTATGGCGCGCCAAACATTTACTCAAATCTGATTGGTCGCTGCTTACACCAAGCTGTAAGAATTAACAGCAAGGTTTGGAGTTTGCAAACCTTGCACTTACTGCTAAATCATTACGGCTAATGCGTCGCATTGTGAGTGCCATAAGACAAATATTGCTGTTGATGCTAATTTTACTCCTAATTTCGGTTGTGAATGGGCCTTAAAGAGTTATGACTTGGAGTGTCATTTTGACGTCGACGTTATATGTAATCTACTCTTACAGCCGCGTCACTTCCGAGCGCGCCACAAGTCGACCGACATCCGACGCATGTCGGTCAGCTCCGACACCAGCTCGGTCGCCGACTGCAAGGAAGGCGTCAAGACAGAGATGGAAGTAGACAGCGACTGTGAGGATCGACCTCTGACCCCAGACGTGCAGCCCAAGAGGATCAAGGTGGAAGCGGAATCGACCGAGGTGAGTGATGTATGCTTTGCGTTATGCACTTCCATGTTTCACTGCCAACTGGTTGGAAGAGTTTTGGGTTTGATTTTCAGCAGTCATTTTATTTTTTGTTATTGTATGATTTTTTTGTAGCCTACTAATTTTAGTTATTTATTATGACAAATTTTACGAATAAGTTCATGTTGGTTTTCTAGCCATTAACAGAAATACGTGAAGAACTGAAATATCAGTGGCAACATGTGATAGGATAAGCTAGTTTCATCTTCTGGCTTGAATTGGTCAATGTATTTCAATTTTTTATAAATAGGCCCAAGTTTTCACTTGAATGTTGAAGTTTAAAAAAATTCTCAATATGAACGTGGAGCCCTTCTGATGTTGATTTATAAAATCTAACCAAAAGGTATACAATTCTGCGCAATATATCAACGATTTAGTTACGTCTCGTTGAGTATCTAGATCGTTATACCCTGTTCACACTGAAAAGTTGATCTCGATCAAACTAATTGCGGTTAAATGTACGCATGGAATTGTGGGTAAAGTGCGCTAACACGGTTCGCTGAACGAGTTTAAGACGTTAATCACTGTTAACGTAAATGGAGTTGTGTTCACACTGCACGGTAATCGAGATTTAGTCGATCGTGATTCACATTTTCGGTGTGAACGGGGTATTATGCTAGTTACAATGGTGCACTACGACTTATTGTTTGCCATTATACCAATCTCAATAATTTATTATATTTCAATGTGCTTCCAGCGACCTGTGTGGGAGCGCGGCGCCACCTCTCCTCCTACTCCCGCCCCTCCCTCCCCCGTCAAACACTGTCCCGCCCCCGAGGAAGTGCCTCCTCCCCTTACCGCACCGCACAACAACAACACCAGCAGCGCCGAGCCACGGAAACTGGCGCTGCGCACTCAACTGGCCCATCAGCTATCGGGAAACTCGAGTAAAGTCCTCAAGAAACCTACGTTTGTCGTAAGACCTGCGCCAAAACCACCATGTCTCAAAGACGGTAAGATTCCAAGCCAAGTATTTGTATTTACATGCCAATTGACGCACTGGTAAAGAACATCACTAGTTCAACAAACTTGGAGAAAGGCCTTGTTAATTGTGACATGGTAGTGGGGTTGTTGTTTGATAGCAAAATTTCAAACAATACCAATATTTTAATGTTTTTCTCTTTCAAGAGATATAGAAAACAATTGAATGGAAAAAAATATGGTAGGCCTACATATAGGCCTAGGCCTATGGTGAGGAAACATTTGCTAGGAAATTGAATATAATTAGTTGATTACCATAGTTGCATAAGGATACTTGTACTCCCCTATTTCTTTCATCTTTCCGAGTTGCTAAGGCTAGGCTTGAGTTTTTCGTACGCTTTATGACATTCCGACAGCAGCATTTTCATTTGGTAATTACCATTTTGAAAATAGTCAAGGTACATTGTTTAACTCTATCGAATGTATAG
The DNA here is from genome assembly GCA_907164805.1 of Brachyptera putata. Taxonomy (NCBI): domain Eukaryota; kingdom Metazoa; phylum Arthropoda; class Insecta; order Plecoptera; family Taeniopterygidae; genus Brachyptera; species Brachyptera putata. The sequence goes on from OU015467.1 coordinate 7,707,465, forward strand.
AATATATATGCAGTATGTAATATTCCATTTTGATATCGAATCAAAGTCTGAAAATATCAAATCGATCGAATATTGAAATTTAATGGCAACACTATTTGTTGGGTGTTATCTTATCAGCGATGTGATCTTAAGTCTTATACATCTAACGCTGAGACGTTAATCAATCGTTTCAGCATCAGCATTTTTCTGCTTCTTTCGTTTATTTTTCCCACCATTAAATATTCATCCGTGGATTTTTTCTTGTATGGAAATTTTTCCTGATCCCTTGGAATTCTATTCAAAGTTTTGCTTGTTTTTAAATGAGAATCAATTTGTTCATTTATTACTGAATTGGTTAAAATATTAATAACCTTATTACTCCACAGGTAAGATCCTGGCAAACGCTCTGGAGAAATCCTGCATCCTGCCGGTATTCAGCCTCCTTACTCCAGGCGAACTCTCCCGTTGTGCGTCCGTCTGCAAGACCTGGTACAACTACTCCATCGACCCGACCTTGTGGCGACGCATGGACCTGTCGCACGTTCGCCTCACCGCGTCCCATCTCTCCGGCATCGCGCGACGTCAGCCCGAGGCCCTCGTGCTCGACTGGACTTGCATCGCCAAACGCCAGCTGTTCTGGCTCGTCGGGCGGCTCTCTCAGTTGCGAGAACTCTCTCTCCAAGGCTGTCCGTCGCTTGCCATCGCAGCGTTGCGCACCTGCGTCTGTCCGCCACTCAACTCGCTCGACCTGAGCTTCATCTCCGGTCTGAACGACGCTTCGCTGCGTGACATCTTGAGTCCGCCGCCCGATTCGCGGCCCGGTCTAGTCGACACCAAGTCACGATTGCGCAACCTTCGAACGCTGAAACTGGCGGGTTGCGATCTCACGGACATTGCTCTACGGTACATAACGCAACACCTGCCCCGTCTCGCGATACTCGACATATCTTCGAGCAATCGGATAACTGACGCAGGGGTGGCGCAATTGGCGACACCGCCTGCCACTACGATAGACACGTTGCAGATGCTGGATCTGTCGAACTGTCGGCTGTTGACGGACGCCAGCTTGGAACACTTGGCGAGGTGTGAAACGTTGTCGCGGCTCGATCTCAGGCACACGCCACACATCACGGCCGCGGCCATCGCCAAGTTCGCCGTCAGAAGTAAACACGAACTCAGAGTGATGGACGGAAAACTTATTTGTAAACGAAATCCGAACTGAAGGGAGTTTACGAGAAATGGTTGAATTGTAAAAAACTTTCTGGAGCAGAGCCAATAGCAGTTAGCTTGTAAATAAATTGATTTAATGGATATTAAATCCTCAAAATAAAGACTTATTTTCAAGAATATCAGATTTTTTAGAAGAGTGCAAGAGGAATTGGTGGCCTATCTTGTTTTCAGTACGGTAACCTAAATTTAATGTTTTTCGAGCGTTTTTACCTTCCAAGAAGCCTAGTATTTGTTGGGAACACGATGAATTGATACAACATTTCAACATTCATTGTTTGTTTTGGTCAGGTTCTTAGCATGTAAGTTTCTTCTTTTCTGTCGTCTAGTGTTTGTAAGGCTGATTGAATGTGACTTGTCATATTGGTATAATAGTACCTATATTATAGGCCTAACCGAGTGCAATTATTTCTATGTTCCTTGTTTCTATTGTTTTCTTCTTGTAATATTACATCGTTGTTGTACCTTTGCATGTTATTCACACAAATAACCTATCAAGCTGGTATCTCATACAGGCCATATCAATCATAATTGTTAATATCGGTCCTGCAAACGAATACAATATTGACAGGTTATTGATGACATTCGATTGTCATTTATTTATGTTAAAATTAATCAAATTCTATCTCAAACGGCGTAAACGAATCTAAAAATTGTACGGAAATATACGTAATCGTGAAAGTGATTTTGTACATAATTCTAGAATAGAAAGATATATATTGTTTACGAGTACAAGTTAATTCTGTTTGGATCTCTCATTTGAGTGCGGCCCGTGGCAAGGTTGTGCTCACGTTGAACAGGCTAACTACTATCATCATTGTACATTGTCCCTTTCTTCCCGATTTTAATCAACATATAAAGTTTATTCCAAAGCGAAGGACACTATTATAATTCGAGATATTTTGTAGAATTAGATTTGAAACTGTAACCAGAGTATTACGATGTCTAAGTGAAAACATTGAAATAAATAATTGAAGGATGATTGCTTAGTTATTGTAATTTCAAATACCTAACTAGCTGTTACGAGGGCGCAGATGAAGACGTGACAACCTTTCCTTGTGCAAGACTTGAAAGTCGTTACTTTTATTTGGAAAACGACTGAAGTAATTTTTTTTGCTGTCTGTTTGGCTCCACCTACGTGATCTTGATTTATAACATATTTTGTTTGATGTAAACAGTATTCCAAGTAGAGAACAGAACAGTCAATATTGGAAAAAGGATTCATTTACAATACACCCATTTGTGTCGTTAGAGTAATGTTTGTTTCTATGTTTTAACTCTTGTGATATGCCAAATGCATGGTGGTAAAATGCTCCACTTATCTTCCTTATCTATTTGTACAACACTTACTTGAATTCTTACATTTTCTTCGCATAACTACTGTACCCTTTTCCTCGAGCCTATTCCAGTCCCTTGATGTTTCTATTGCTCCTTTTGTTTCTATTGGTTCTCCAGTCCTCTGGATGAGTTCATTCTGACCCACCTTTGTATACCCTCTGCCTTTCCAATCGATATTTTCCCTTCATACCTCTGCAATCCCATACCTCTGCAATCCCATACCTATTCCATTGAGAGAATTTTTTCATTTTTTCTATTCAGAGAATTTTTTGAAATATGTTCATTTAAAAAAAAAAATTGCGATTTACAAGTAGTTTAGGAGTCTGGTGATTGAACATTCATGGACATTCTCGAATTCTCGAACCTACCAACAGGTTAGGTAATAATTCAAATATCATTTCAAGTAACTCAATAACTTTGCAAATGTTCCATGTCTAGGTAGCTTAGTTGCTAGCGTTGGTGGATTCGGATCTCGATGCGGAGGGTCCTGGTATCAAATACCATTGGGGACTGCTTTTTTTTCTGTCGTATTTTGTTTAATATACCCATATGCAATTGTACAAATCCTCAATGGACAGTAGCTCAGAGATAATTCCTTTCTTCCCTGGATAAATTTATCACCCTTTAATAGCTCTCATTACTGAATCAATCTAATTAAATGTTGAGTGAAATATAACAAAAAAGCAACTCTGTATGGGATTCGATATCGAGCCACTCCGCACTACTATCCGAAATCGTCTACGCTAGCCACTCAGCTACCTGGACATATGAATTTCGCAAAGTTGTCGAGTTACTTGAAGAAGAAATTATAAATAAAACTCGACCTGTCGATTGCTCTGCTACCCTGGTAGGAATACTGGACTGTTGACCAATTTGCTCGAAAACTTTTGTTCGTGGAAAATTGACTAAAGTACCAGGGAAGCAGAATGCCGCAACAGGTATTCCACCTGACACAAATGAATTCAAATAATCTTTTAAACCTCAGCTCTCCTACCAGAGGAGCAGAATATACCAACAGGTTAGGTAATAATTCAAATATCATTTCAAGTATCTCAATAACTTTGCAAATGTTCCATGTCTAGGTAGCTTAGTTGCTAGCGTTGGTGGATTCGGATCACGATGCGAAAGGTCCTGGTATCGAATACCATTGGGGACTGCTTTTTTTTCTGTCGTATTTTGTTTAATATACCCATATGCAATTGTACAAATCCTCAATGGACAGTAGCTCAGAGATAATTCCTTTCTTCCCTGGATAAATTTATCACCCTTTAATAGCTCTCATTACTGAATCAATCTAATTAAATGTTGAGTGAAATATAACAAAAAAGCAACTCTGTATGGGATTCGATATCGAGCCACTCCGGACTACTATCCGAAATCGTCTACGCTAGCCACTCAGCTACCTGGACATATGAATTTCGCAAAGTTGTCGAGTTACTTGAAGAAGAAATTATAAATAAAACTCGACCTGTCGATTGCTCTGCTACCCTGGTAGGAATACTGGACTGTTGACCAATTTGCTCGAAAACTTTTGTTCGGTGGAAAATTGACCAAGTACCAGGGAAGCAGAATGCCGCAACAGGTATTCCACCTGACACAAATGAATTCAAATAATCTTTTAAACCTCAGCTCTCCTACCAGAGGAGCAGAATATACCAACAGGTTAGGTAATAATTCAAATATCATTTCAAGTATCTCAATAACTTTGCAAATGTTCCATGTCCAGGTAGCTTAGTTGCTAGCGTTGGTGGATTCGGATCTCGATGTGAAAGGTCGTGGTATCGAATACCATTGTGGACTGCTTTTTTTCTGTCATATTTTGTTTAATATAGCCAATGGTGCGAATGGTGCGAATGCTCAATGGACATTAGCTCAGAGATAATTCCTCTCTTCACTGGATAAATTAATCACACTGTAATAACTCTCATTACTGAATTAATCTAAGTAATTGTTGAGTGAAATATAACAAAAAAGCAGCTCTGTATGGGATTCGATATCGAGCCACTCCGGACCACTATCCGAAATCGTCTACGCTAGCCACTCGGCTACCTGGACTTATGAATTTTGCAAAGTTGTCGAGATATTTAAAGAAGATATTATAAATAAAACTCGACCTGTCTATTGCTCTGCTACCCTGGTAGGAATACTGGACTGTTGACCAATTTGCTCGAAAACTTTTGTTCGTGGAAAATTGACTCAAGTACCAGGGAAGCAGAATACCCAACAGGCATTCCACCTGATACAAGTAAATTCTCAAATAGCTTGATAACTTTCTAGGTAGCTGAGTTGCTAGCGTTGACAGTCTCCGGAAATTGATGTGGAAGGGCTTGATATCGAATACCATGAAGTTTGTTCTTTGTCATATTTTGTTCAACTAGATGCAGTTGTGCTAATCTGTAATGGATATAAGCTTGAGAGGAAAAGCTATTTTGTCCTAGATAAATTACTCACATTTCTTTAATTTACATTACTGAATCAAACTAGGCTACTGAATTAGATTAAATTTAATACCCTGATTTCTAGTGAGTTATAACATATTTCACACTGAATGATGTATTATTAGGATACAACCCTGAGATATGGAGAACAACACAATAAGTACATTGTCATTACAAGATTGAATGATTTAATGAATTTATTGACAGGAACAACAATACATATTGACAGTACAATTCCAGTTGTATTCACAATGATAATCAAACTCTGTAAAATTGATAACTGGTAACAGTAAAAATGCATCTATAAGAAGTAAATGGAATCTTTATCAGTTCAAGAAGACTTTCATAATAACAAAGACATCATTATGGACTTTTTGAAAATTGATTTTGCTACTCCTTCCCCAAGCCCCGCAGGGATTTTCTTGAAATATGGTTATTTTCCAAATAATTGTTGCGATCTACATACAGTTTAGAAGTCCAATAATTGAACCTCCATGGATATTCTCGAAATTAATTTTCGATCTCCACCAGCAAAGCCCTGCAGTGAATTTTTTGAAATATGGTCATTTTTTAAAGTGATTTTTGCGATTTACAAGCAGTTTAGGAGTCCTAGATTGAACCATTATGGACATTTCCAACGTTATTTCAATATTTCAATCATGGACATTTTCGAAGTTATTTCCGCGATTTCTAAATCAATAAATGTTTGGTGGGGTGCAAATGTCGATTGGTGGGGCACGCGTCCCACCTTGGCCTCCTTTTAAGTTTTAACGACGTCCCTGCTTGAGTATTCTAGAAGTTGTCGAAGCAGATAATATTCAGGAATCTTGAAATATATGTAAAAAATGACAACAAATAAGTTGGTAATATTATTGCCATATACTATTGAGTTGGCCATGTAGAGACTTACCAATACAGCAACGAAACTACCACTTATCTTTCGATCACCGCATTATTTAATGTTTCCACTCTTTTTACTCACTGCACAATCTAATGGGAATGCGGATCCATCATGAGATCCATCAAAACATTTTGCTAAATATTTAACAAATATGCCAATATTTTTCCACTGTGATATTTAGTACTAACGTGCACTTCATCCTTCTTCGTTACTTCTCAATATGAACATCATTCGACAAATATAATATGCCTACCTACCAAAAGGACCAAGAGTCGGGAGGGACGAAAACGTCATGAATGAAAACTCTAGTTTTATGCTATACTGAAATTCACGCGAAAAGACATAGACAATATACCTTGTGTTCAAAGCTTTGAGTTAAAAGAAATACGTGACTTACAGTATAGTTGAACAAATCGTCAACTCATAGATGGTCAACGCAAGGGTTTATTACCCTTAAAAGAGTGCCAATAAAATGTTCCAGCAACAAGGATGGTCAACATATGTTCATTATAACAATGACTAGTCTATCGGTTCTCTTGAAAAATGTATATATTTATGACTCTCCCCGGCCCCCTCCCTCCCGGCAATCGAGTAAAGATCAGAAAAGGCTCTAAATATTCTTCTTATTTCTTGCTAAAGAAATGCTTCTTCAAAACAACAACATTGACATATTATTGATATTATGGAAGTAAAAATAAAACGTAAAATTTGCCGGAAATTTAATGAAACATACAAATTCGTAATTATATATATTGGTTGAGCCAAATTCCGACGGGTGCTCTGAACCCTGAGCACCCACGGAGTCGGCGCCCCTGATCTGTTCGACTAGTAGGCCTATTGACTTGGGGACTCTTGAAAAATTCTCAATTTTTGTGCTGGTAACTGTACATACTAGTAAAATAATCAAAGTATCTTCATTATTTACAGAAAAATTATTACATATCCCCATTATTTATTTACTTCTGTCTCCCTCAAGTCCTTTCTATACTATACATTTTAGAATTTTACTTTTCCTTATAATACACAAAACATAGTTATGACTATATAAAATTACAATTACAAAATTACAAAAAAGAACAGCGTTCGAAACGAACTGGACGTTTGCTATCCCGACATGGTGGAAGGGGGGGGGGGAGGGGGTCATGTTGTACCAAGAGCATAGACTAGCCCGCCTAGCTCATTTGAATGTAAACGCCGTCAACCCTTGCCTTCAAACATCTCGCTCATCTTTCCACACATATGATGCGTTTTCCTGGTTTATTATACCAAAGACAAACTCGAAGACAAATAACATAGAAGTGAAGTATTGAAATTGGATCTAGATTGTTTTTCCTTCATCACGTCAAATTTCGTGAAGAAATCCACCTAATCAATCATCCTAATCAAATATAAGAGTTTGATTCGGGGGCTTTCGTCGGCAGCTACATCGTTCTCGTCAGAAGAAGACGTGTTTTGCTTTAAAGGTCTATTTTCCACGCGTGAAGTAATAATTTCTCTTTAGTCTCAGCTCAAGATGGCGAACCAATACCCCCCGGAGCACGCAGACAAGCTCGTCAATTATTGAAAAGTTATGATAGATATGAATAGTTATACCAAACCTTCTTTAACCTTCTTTAATCAAACCTTCTTATAATACTGCATTATGGTGCATGGAATATCAGCCCGGATGTTTGGTGACGTAGGAGCAATGGCCGCCATTGGCCCCCATTTTGCCCCTTGAGTTTGCGCTATCAGTTGGACGTTTGCTGTTGATTATGTTTGATTTCGTGTGTTGAGTTTTACAATTTTCGATATTATAATGTATTTTTCACGATAACATCATAATGCTACCTTCAAGAGGAAGAGTAAGACATGGTTATACACAGTCAGGGAAAAACATTCCTAAATCAATGCATATATGGTCTATAGGGTTACACAATTTGTTCAAATATTGTCTAGATACATAGTTATTTCACGAATTTTTAAACATAACACATTATAATCGAACATTAGATACGGTACAATAAATATTGATATTATACACCACAATTTGTATCTTATACATTGTTTTAAACATTTTAAAATAATAAAATGTATTTAAAAATTAAAACGTCAGTATATAACTTGTTTCTCTGTTGGCATTAACTTTAATTAATTAGGCTCAATTATTATCAGTCGTTCCTTAAAATATTTTCCTACAAAATTTGGATTAACATTGTTTATTTCAGAATAATTATAGCTAATCATCGCTGAAAATATTTAGAAAACGTATTTTTACGTGCCTATTCGGCGATCACAAGCCATTGATTTTGACATTTTTTTGACGAATAACATTTTATAATTTTATATGTTTTTTCTCATTATCAAAAAACTTGCAACACATGCATTTGTAATAACCTCCTACAATTTGTTTTTTAACATTGGAATCTTGACACATAAGTAATCATTGTTCACCAATTATAGCCAAAATGTATAGATAAATGTAGAGCCTATATACTTGTAGTTGTAAATAATCTAAGTCTCCTCATGATTCATACGAAAATTGTCATTCCTTATTATTCATTTACTTCTATCTCCCTCAAACCCTTTCTATTCTATACATTTTATAATTTTAACTTTCCTCGTCATATTCATTAAAATACACAAAACAGGGCTATGGTTTCAATATTTCTAATTACAAAATGGAACAGGCAATCGCTCGAAACGAACTGGGACAGTTCATTATGCTAGTTATGAATAGGACTATGAAAGTACTTTGGAACCTTCTTCATTTTACGGTCATAAATAGTTAAGAATAATTCGAATATATATAGGGCTAAACAAATAGTTTAAATATTATTCAGTACTATAGATCCAAAGTCTTGTGACGAATTTGTAAACAAAAAACATTTAAATAATGATATTATACCTCACAATTTGCATTGCACCAATTCTTGTTAACATTTTCAAATTATAAAATGCATTCACTCGATAATTCAATAACTTGATTAACTATTTGGCATTGAACTTGAATTAATTAAGCTCAATTATTATCAGTCGTTTTTTGGAATATTTTCCAACAAAGATGTGGACTACAATTTTTTTAATACAAAGTAATTACTTCATCGTATTATTCAAGTTTTTAGAAAACGTGTTCTTTAAACGCGCCTCTTTGGTGATCAATGTAATTGATTCTCATATTTTTTCGCGTTGAATATTTTATTATTCTATATGAATTTTTATCATTATCAAAAAACTTACGACACGTGTTTGTGGTAATATACATAATATATATTCTCTATCAACATTCAAATCTTGACATCAGTCATTGTTTACCAATTAGAGCCAAGGGTGAATCTAGGTAAATACAGCTTGTTTAATAATTAAACTATCTTCATGATTCATTAGAAAAAAATTAAATTATACTATTTTTTCATTATTTATTTACTTATGTCTCTCTCAAGTTCGTTCTATTAATTAAATTGAATTTTATAGATTCATCTTTCCCCGTCATCTATATTAGAACACACAGAACTGGGCTATGGTTTCAATATTTGAAATTACAAAATGAAGCAAGCAAGTGCTCGAAACGAACTGGACGTTTGCTATTCGGACATTTATCTAATTAAAGTTCAGATTAGTAGATTTGACCTGCTAATTCTATTGTAAACGCTGTCAATCCTAGCTCACGCCTGTGAGCTATTTATTTATTTTTGTTAATTCAAAATATTTACCTAGGTTCATGCCAACACGATTAATTCGTATTTTTTATTCTAATATAATGTGAAAGTATTTTTCCACTGAAATTCTGTTTCGTTCTACTGTATCAGAACTATAATTTTTATTTTCAATACAGTACAAATTTATCAAAACTTATTGGTTATAGTCGTATACATAGAAAAATACTATACATTTACAATGTCTCTCAAAAATAAAATGGCTCATTGAGGAGGTTGGGGTATTCCTTCATTTTTGAATTATTAACAAAATGGCACAAAAATTGAATTCATATATGAAAAACCACGGCCTCGAGAGTATAGAGTATTGAGTATTGGCGGCACGATTTGAAAAATCATAAAATATTCTATATAATACAAACTTTGGCACCTTGAAAATAATTGGCACACAAGGATCGTTACAAGGTCTGAACAAGAGTTACCAGGTCTTTTGGTACTGGTTTACAAACAGTGGTAATCAGACGATTATATAAAAGCTAACGTATATTGATTGATAAATTCACTGAACTGAAAACGTTTTGGTATCCAAACTGATGAACAACATTGGAACAACAATAGTAAATCATTGATTAACTTCATTAAGGCCCGGTATTACCAAGTCCAGTTAGCCTTTATCTGACAGTTTTGGTGGAAACAAATAGCATGGGTAACCATGGTGATATCAACTTTGAACTGCCAGTTAGAGCTATTCCTACCTTGGTAATACCTTGTCTAAATCAATTAAATTGAAAAAATAAGCAATTTTTTCCGTTCAAATTTATCTCACTCATCTTATAACACATATGGGGATTTTCCTGATTTACTCAGCACTTGTTTTCAGAGACAAGAGCAGAGGAGTGAATTATTGAACCAATAATTAAACATTGAGCTATAGAAAGCTTTCTGTTGAACATTTTACATTACAGATTTGTGGAGGATCTAATGATGTTCAAATAATTAGCGAAAAATACAAAATTACGTAGGGCCTTGAAAATGTTAGAACAACCCCAGGAAAGAAATATCACATCATCCATACCATTACATTCCATCAATAATTTGGATGAAATATAACCCAATCTGAGCAAATGCTGTTAGGATCTTTCCGTTGTTACATCAAATAACAATTCATATACGTTCTATTTAAAGGCAGTTTCTTTGGAATCATTTATATGACATACGGCGTAATCTGAAACTAAGAAATAGTCCTACGAAAAGATCCACATTTTTTAGTACTATTTTAGTCCACCTTCTCGATTTCAGATTATATTATGAATGATTCACTTGTACAAAAATTGAAGTATTAATAATTATATCAATGGTATTATTGTTACCATTTTGATAAATGACGTATAAAATGAACCTGCTGTTGAAATCAATTATAATATTCATCTCTTTCATCCATGTGTCGAAGGTCTAGAAACCAAGCTCGCAAACATAATATTTTCTATCAGTTTGAATTTGTTTACACATTTTTAACATACTTGGAAGATAAGTAACACCTTGCTATAATAAACAAATACTTCCTGGCCAGATTTATGTCGGACAGTTGATTTGCGTGATCAAGTCTTCTCTCACAATTACAAAATATTCTAAAAATTGAATTAAGTAACTTCCAAACCAATATCAGCAATCAATATTGGCACCTTGGGGTGTCATTCACCAACTCTAGGGCAGTCCTTTCGTACTCGGTTCCTGTCAGTTCCGAGTCTTTGGAATGTGGAATGTTTAAAGATGGGTAATCGATCAATCGACCGAAAAGATTTTGACCGAATTATTTGGATTATAAGGGAACGCTACACGCTGGAAACGCTAATGTCATAAGCCTGACACGATCGAGAGGAACTTTTCGGAAATTTGAAGCCAGACGGACGTGAGTTCGAGTTCCGCTTTTTAGCGTTTTTGTCAATGTCGTTTCACCTGTCATCACTTTATCCGTACACCCGCACATTCGCACATTCGCACTTCCATGTAATTAGTCGTTGAGGGAGTTGTAAATAATCATTCCAAGTCGTTGAGGGAGTTGTAAATAATCATTCCAAGTCGTTGAGGGAGTTGTAAATAATCATTCCAAGTCGTTGTGGACGTTGTAAATAAGCATTGTCACATATAAAAACGCGCCAAGATAACAGTAATATATTGTCACTGAAATAGAAAACTGTGTCGATTTTCCCCCAAACTCATAAATCAAGTCGGACATTATTTTTATGGCAAGTTGCATCACAATTTGTTGGTCGTTTGACCTGTGGAGCGCAAACAAAAAAACAACTTTGTTTTTCAGGCACGCTTAATTTATGGTCTATAAAAATAAATATATGAATTACCAAGCATAACTTTGAAACACATGTTAGTCATGACAATATTCCGAATTATTTTTGATTATTTCTCTCAATTCTAGCAGCTGACTTGATTCAACATGTCACAGGAAAGTTTAATGTCAGTCTGTTGATTTAGTCGTCAATGTCGATGTCACTGATTGGTAACAACGAGTAGATGATTCCAGCAATTCTACCTGACGTTAACAACATGGTTACTCTCACAATGATGTGTATTGCGAATGTGATGGCTGGCATGTATGGCACTGAGTCGGTGATGTGGTCGTCACCCATACGTGTCAGCCCTGTAGAGATCATAACGGCACTGCAATTCGCCCCGAACCCGATGTCTCACTCCGAACAGCACGCTCCAAAGAGCCCGCTTCCTCGTTTTCAAGCTCTGAAAGCAATAAAAACTTCATTTTAGATATTAAGATATTAAAGGATCATATTCTAGCATCATTCATTTCCTTCATTCATTTCTCAAGGTATTAAACGACCATATTCTAACATCATTCACTTCCTTCATTAATGTTGGTGTCCAACAAGGACCTATGATGGGTCCATTGCTTTTTCTTGTTTTCATTCAACGGCACACGGCTTGCTAAGAAGCTCGTGAAGACATCCTATAGTTGTATTCTAATAATATTGGCTAGCGTCTACGAGTCAGACCGGCACATGCAGCGCAGTGGTTAACGCGCTCGCTTCATGTGATGGGAATTCTTGAGACGAGGGGAATTTCGAACCCAGTTCGATCCCCGCGGCCGACTATCTTTAGATAGTTTTTCGTGGTTTCCCTCTGTAGTCTAGGCTAATGCCGGGATGGTTCCTACAATAAATCGGCCATGACCGCTTCCTTCCCACTATCCTTCCCATTCACCTCTATCTCATCATACCACCATCTCATTAATCATCCATCCGACGCCATTAGATCAGCGCTATCATAACAGTGCGTCGTTGAACCCAATACAGAAAAAAAAGAACTATGGGTCAGGTAAGTGCCTGGCAAGTGCATGCCAAGTCTTTGTAGTTAACCACTGAAGAACACAATCCAGACAGTATTGAACGCAGCCAGTAGGCCCTACCTTTCATATTCTAATAACCGTATGTTTCTGCAGATTATTACGCAGACAAGGTTTATCATGGTCAGTAAGTAAGATTATTTCTTGTACTGCTTACAGCATTGAGAACATAAGCGGACCAAGGTTATACATCACAATAAATTGTAATACCACGGATTTCCTGCTAGATTCCAAAGTAATAAATAGTAATAGTATTTGAAACATGATAGCATCCGCTCTGTCAATTCGATATCCTACATTTCCAGTGCCATCAAATCTCATATAGAAAATCAGTTTTTATCTATATACTTATAATTTATTTGATACATTTTTTACATCATGCGGTTACTATTAATGATCTGAAATGAATGATAGCTAGGTTATCAATGGAAGCGATACATAATAGGTAAGGATCTGGTGACGTAGAAGTGAATATATAAAGGCTAGATTTTTCTTCATTTGATTAATACCAGTAGTGACTTGATTGTTTTATGATATTGTGTCTATATCAATCTTCAATACAATAATGGTGCCGTGGTTGAATATCACCTTATTGTTGGTAGCAGTGGTATCTGTTTCAGCACAGGTGAAAAACGAAATATTATTTCAACATATATTCAATTGTTATTCTTAGTCCTAAAAAGAGAGCATCAGCATGGAAGTCGATTTAGCGAAAGTTCGGTGTTCCGCGCTCTGTTTCGAGCGGTAGGCATATGAGATATCAATTATATTCAATAATAGAAAAACAAATCGCTTCAATTTCTTGAAAACAGATCAATTTTGACAGATATGGGCTTTATACACAGCTAGAAATTGATGTATTTTCATTTGATTGATGAAAGTATGGTATACGAAAAGTTGAATGCATATAATGTTTACGATCTTGTAGAGATTGACGAATCTAATTAATATATTATCAGACTTCAGGTATACCGTTCTGAAAGTATCACCAAAATACTGATATTTTGCTAAATCATATTCCATGCTCTTTTTCAGAGGATGCAAAACCTCGCCAATCCCAGAGTTTGTTATGGTTAGGTATCGTTCATTTTGAATGTTGTCTTGAAAATTGAGAGAATTAAAGGACATCACATCCCTGAAACTAGATTTTAACGAATAGTGACGATATTCATCCCACTAATTGTAGAGAATCTAGAAATCATCATCTCAATTTCAGAAATTTAGAATAATTCATTTGTCCCCAAGGTCTCAGCCTTTTTTCTGAGTCGTGGTCCCCATATATATATATATATATATATATATATATATACATGGCGTAATGGGTAGCGCGTCAGAACGGCAATCTGGAGATCCGAGTTCTAGTCCTGGGGGAGGTCGCGATTTTTGAACAGTTTTAAATCATACCATTGTAATAACCTACTGGTGGTTTATCAGATAGTTGTTAAATATACATATATATATATATATATATATATATATATATATATATATATATATATATATATATATATATATATATATATGTACATAAATATATATCATAAAAACTTATATTCAACTTTAATGGATAGCTCGTCATATAGTCATTTATAATCAAGCTATATATACGATATCCATTGACTTCACGATCTACTCGGGTCTTACTCTACTTTTTTGTTTCAGCGTGATTTCAATATCTTGATAAAAGGCGTGAAAGAGAATGCTCGTAGTGATGGATTTTTTGGTAAAGAGTCAGTGTTCAAGAATGGATCTTATAATGACACCATTCAAGTATTGTTGGCTAACATTATTCTTCTTAAACCATCGCCACCAACGATGATGGTGAGTTATACTTGACATCAGTGGTAGATTTCGAGAGGGGGGAGGGGGGGTTAGGGGTAGGGTGATCGGCGGAGGTTATGTGTGGATGCCATCCCAACAGAGAATTTGTTCGTTACACCAGTTCAAAAGAAGAAATAAATAGTTATGCGTCCCGCCTTTAGGTGGTGCATGCATGGTGCTAGAGAAATTCATATTCACTAGTTTTTTCCTGTTCACGAATCAGTGTAATCAGGTGGCAAGTATAAAGTAATTTCAAAATGGTACATATCGAGAAGATTTCAACCTCGATGGATTCATTTTGTTATCATACATGTAAATAAAAATCAAGATGAAATAAAATATGAGGAAAAAATATGATCACCGCGCATACTTGGTGAAAACTCGTAGACTATAACATATATGTATTTCACCTCCAAGGTAATTTTATGCTCTTTTATCAGTATGACATTATATTTTTGTGAATTCAATCAGTTTAAGATAATACATGAATGAATTTGATCACATTATTGGTATTTATTCACGTGTTATCTTGAAACTGATTGAATTCACAAAAATTAAATGCCATATTAATTAAAGAGCAAACAATTATGTTGGAGTTGATACCATTTCGAAAATTAAAATGAAGTAGGGCAAACATTGATCCGGTATATAAATTGATTTCAAGCTATAATACAGATTTGCAAAACTCACGAAGATTTCAAAATTTCCTCTATGGGTATAAGTGCTTCCCCTGCCTGGTTGTTTAATCAATTACTTTCATCACTAGAGTTTCTTCAAGTTTTCTCAACAAGTAATTTTGAAATTCTAAAACTGTGGCCATATCTAGGCCCTAATCTCTTATATAGGTAGAAATTTACAATAATTAGTGAATGCACTTATATTCAACTTGACGTAATTATAGCCTCAATAATATCTGAACAGTATAATACCTTCTTCTTTCATGGCTACAACTACAAATATAATAAATATAGTTTTTTGGTTCTTTCAGGCCTTGGGGAAGGTTTAAAAACACAAAAAAAAATTAAAATCCTAAAACCCAAAATTTCCCCAAAATAAAAACTAATTTTTAATATTGAAAAAATCCCGAAAAACCCAGCCCTCAGAATTGTTTAGCCCATTCCCTTCCAATTTCCCCTAAAACATCCCAAATTTTCACGGTTTTTTTCATTTTTTTTGCTTTATCTTTTTGGGTTGAAGGATTTAAAGGGCCCCTTTCATAAAAAAATGTTAAATGGAAAAAAGTCAATTTTTATGTTTTTGGAAAAAAACCAACTTCATCCAAAGGGGCCCTTTTTGGTTTAAGGGGTTTACGCAAGGATTTCCCCTTTGGGGCCAAACCCCCAACGACTCGCGATGCGGGGGGGGTTTTCTGGTTACTGTGGCCGGGGCCCCCACTTTGGGTAACTTTTGTTGGTATTAACTTGGGAAAACCGTTGGGGGTTTCATACCCCTTTAAGGTTGGGGGTTTTTTTAAAGTTTTATAATAAATTTAACGTTTTCCATTACCCCATTTCCCGTTAATGTTTTTGGTTTCGCCCCTTTAAAAAAAAAAAAAAAGGTCGAAAAAAAAAATGGGCCCCTTTTTAAAATCCCAAAACGACCCCGGAAAATTCTTTTATTTTTAAACCCTTTGTTTGGGTTTTTTGTGGTTTTTTTTAAGGTAACCCAAAAAAACCCCCGGGGAATCAATTTGTTTTTTTAAATTTAATTTTAAACACCTTGGGTGGGTGTTTAAAAATGGGGTTTTTTTAAAACGTTTTCACCAAAAAAATTATTTTTACCCGCTTATTCTTTTCCCCCATCCTGCTGTTTGTGGGGTTCGGGTTAAACAAAATTTTTAAAAAAAAAAAAAAAAAAAAAAAGGGTTTGGAAAAAATAAAACCCTACTTTCTCCGAACCCTCCAACCAAAACCCCAAATTTTTGTTATTTTAAGAAATTTTTTCATAATTTTTTCCCTTAATAATTAATATTTTAAAATTCACCCCCCAAAAATTTTTACTTTTGGAAATTTAAAAATTTTGGGGGCCCCCCATTTTGGTGCTTTTAAAAATTTTTGTTAAAAAGAACCTTTGGGTAGGGTCAAATTTTGCCAAGTTTGAATTTCTCGGAGGCATAACGGCTTTTTCCCCCTGGTTGGAAGGGAAGGGCAAAGGGGGGGGAAAATTATGGGTTCCCTTTTAAAATTTTAAAAAGAAAATGTAATTGTTGAATAAAATACCTTTTTCCATTGGGCCCCCAAAAATAAAAATTAATAGGGGTTCCTTTGGGGTTAAATTTCCGTTCATATTCCCTGCCAATTAATTTTTAAAAATGGCCCATTTCCGTCAAAAAATAAAAAAAATAAATTAAAAAAAAAAAAGGGCCCCCCTTCCCCCCCCAACACCCCAAATGCCGCTCTAAGGGGTTTTCCCCTTACCTTTAATCTTAACCCCCCCAAAATAAAAGGAACCCAAATTTTAAAATTTTTTTCCTCCCGGGCCAGTTTAATTAAAAAAACTGGGCCCCAACGAAGGCTTTGTTTTCCCTTTAACACCCCAAAAGGAATTGGGAAATTTATTAATTTTTTAACCCACAAAAACGTATTGTATTTCCCTTTGGGGGATTTTGAGGAAAAAATAAGATATAATTTTTAAAGGTTTTGTAGCCCGGAACTGTATTTCCAAATTGGAAATTAAAGGTGGAAGGGGGAATGTTAAAGGGTAAAAAATCGGGGTTTTGGGTTTGAAATGTTTGGGGGACAAAAGTGGGAAAATTTTTAAAAAGAATTTTGATAAAAAAATTTAAAAATTAAAAAAAAAAAACCCCAAAAAAAAATAAAAGGCCCCCCCGGAAAAAATCTTTTTCCCCAAAAATAGCAAGAAAATCGCCGAACTAACCCCTTTTCATTAAAAGGGGGCCCCATTAAAATCCCCCCGGCCCAAATTTAAATAAAAGGCGTGATTTTAATAAAAAACTGTTTTTCCCCCCGGGTCCCCATTTTTTTTAAAAGTTATGTAAGGGGCCCCCGGGTTTAATTGTTAAAAAAATTTATATTGAAATAAAAGTTTTTTTTGGGGATACCGACCAAATGAAAAAGGGGTATAAAACCCCCCAGGGGGCCCCAAAAAAGGGGGTTTTTTTTAAGGGTTTTAATTTTAAGAAAATTTAATTTGGCCACTTTGTTTCGTTTTGTGGGGGTTAGTTAAAGGTGGAAAGGGTTTTTAATTTGTTGGAGGGCTTAAGCAAAAAATTTTTTTTGGGTTTTTTTTTTTTTTTTTTTTTTTTTTTTTTCCCAAAAAAAAATTTTGGTTAAAAAGGTTATTTTACAAAAAAAAGCCCTTTGGGGGTTAAAAACACAAATTAAAAGGGGGGGCCCCAAAAGGAATTTAAAAAAATTGGGGATTTTTTTTTTTCAAAAAATAAAATTAAAAAAAAGTTTTATTGTATCTTTTTAAAAAGGAAAATCTTTTTGAACCCCCCTTTTGGGAACTATTTCAAGGATCAATAAAAGAATATGACATTATAATGTGCCTGTTTACGTTCTGGTTAATCTGTATTAGACAAGGAGGTTAGATTTTACTAATAGGCTGGAGAGGGCTCCAATTGTTGGAGACTGAAGCTAAACAATCTAGGTGGCTTATGAGTTTGAATTGTTGGCGGCCATCTTACGAGTGTGAATTCTAACTCCAAAAAGAATATTTTGTATGAAAATATTGTATATTTCACATAAAAAGACCTTGCTAAAGACAGTCACAATATGGCCACCAGGAAATAAATTGGCTTCACTTTCAACAATACAGAAAGAGTCTAAGCCCTCTCCAGCCTATTAGTAATCTAACCTCCTTGGCATTAGGAGTTGGGCGTCCTATCTGAACCTCCCCCTACTGGCCGAACTTTGACCCCTATGATAGCGTGATAGTATATCTAATGGAAAGCCAACATCTGCTTCTCGGCACGATAGCGAGTAGTGGATGTGGTATGTAGGGGCCAGTGGTTAATTTGTATAGAAAAGGGTGAGTAAGCCCTCCTAAATAATAGTCCATCTTATTTTGGCGCGCTTACGCCGTACCGTTTACAATGAGGGGTCTGGGAGGAGGGCCCCACAGGCCCCAAAAAATAATTGGGGGTTAGATTTGAAGCATTTCACGCGTTTTGGAGAAAATGTATTATTATGAAGCCACTCTTGTGTGTGCGTAGTGATTAGTATAAAGGAATTTTGAAAGTATTTCAATTTTAGTTTGTTCAAGATGGATCTTACGTCACCAGATGAACTAGAAATAGGTGCGTAAGCCCGGCTTACTCCCTAAAAAAGATGGATAAGCCGGGCTTACGGGGGCTCAGTCACAAATTAACCACTGGTAGGGGCGTCCAAATGGTCAATTTTATCAAATTAGGGACACGTTTTATTTTTTGTATTTAAACGATCAAATAAAATTCGAAACGAATATTATATTCGTATCTGTGGGATTAAAATACGAAGTACAATAATTTTCGTAGACTTATGTAACTTTGAAATCAAAAGTCGATGACTTTTCATAGTTACTTTTCAAAGTTTTTCCAGATCAGAGTCCAACTGAAGGAATTTCACTGTTATATATTCAACTATTTGATCATTATTTGTTGCTCGTTTGAATCAATTGACTAATAAAAACGAACTCGTATATTATTCATAAGCTTTCTTCGTACCCTTTATATTATCCTCATCTCGTTCCTCTCTCAAATCATTCAGGCCTATAAGGAGTATGATTTCTCCTACTTGGAAAATGATATCCTTTTCCTTACTCGTTTGAACATATGCGTACAGAGCATTATATACTTTATTTGATTCTGAATGAGTTATCATATGATTTGCATATTACATCCACATTTAAAGTCTAGTATAATCAAGGATTCAGTTTCAATTTAACAAGACACATGTAGATGAATGTACTCATATCTCCATAAACACAACCACACACATTATTGTTTTCCTATAAATGTCTATAATTTGTATTTTCAAGTCTTGTGTATTATCTCATTTATTATTTCATATCATTACGATAATGACTGAAGTTAAGTAACTTTAGGTTTCTTTTGAAGTCTGCATTAACTTACAAATGTCATACTTACAAATAACACTACTTGTTTTCCGTATATTAGGCCTACTACATATCTCTATAATTTGTATTTTCAAGACTCGTGTGTTATCTCATTTATTATTTCATATCATTATAATAATCACGAACTATTGCAATCTTTCGAGAAGATAATAACTTTACTCCTCTTCGGAAGTCTGCATTATCTTACAATATTCATACTTACAAATAACCATATATTCAATCATCTCGTCGTATTTTTGTTGCAAGAAATCAACCGTCTTCTACGATATTATATTTCTGTTTACCTATTTATAACGCATGTAGTTTATATTTCCTATTATTCTGGTACATCTAATGAAGACGGGAACTAGTGGAGTTACAACATAAGTATCATAAATACATTAGTTTATATTTTTGGTGGAAGGGCCATGTTTACATTTTAACAATTTACATTTACTTCTGTCAAACCTATGAATAAGTACGTTCGTAACTTTCGGCATTTTGCATAGTCTCTCAACAAGGTGTACAAAATTCTTTAAATATATTCAGCATTGTTTGAAATTAGAATATCTACAAGTAACTAAATTATATTAGATATTTAGATTATCAGATATTTAGATTATATTGTTCCCGATTAGATTAAAACATTATTCGAATACTGGTATTATAAAGGAAGACAAAGTGAGGTTATGAAGTTCAACTTTATGCTATACTACTTTTCCAGCTTAAAAACACAAAACAAATATTTTTCTATTAATTAAATATCCACTTTACCTTAGCGTACAGGTATTTCATGACATCTATAAATAG
This sequence comes from Brachyptera putata, assembly GCA_907164805.1. Lineage (NCBI taxonomy): Eukaryota > Metazoa > Arthropoda > Insecta > Plecoptera > Taeniopterygidae > Brachyptera > Brachyptera putata. The sequence continues at coordinate 7,728,045 of OU015467.1, forward strand.
TCTCACTGCTGACCTACCTTCTGCCTCACCCTCTGAACCGTCGTTAGGTAACCCCCTAAGATTCTTCCCTAGCAACCAGATCTCTGCACAGATGCATCATGCTGCAACGTTTACTAAACATCGCACACGGACACGCTTTCTTGAGAATAGAGATTAATAAATATACTTGCCTAAAAGATTTCGTTTCACAATATTACGATAGTGTATTGTTGATAATAGTTTACAACGCGTTGTTTATTATTTTGTCAGAATATTTGACGAGCGTCAACCCCTAGCTCAGTTCTGCGCTTGAACCGGCGCGGACCGACGCCGATACAGAGGCGCCATCTGTCGTGGGGTAACGACACTACTAACTGAAATTGATAATTGATGTAGAACATATAAATTCGTAGTCTAGAGTAACAGGCTTTTCTAAACGAATATATATTTTAAATTGAATTATATTAATTAAAATTCATCTACTGGAAATTACGATAACAATTCTGAGTTGGATTTTTGTTTGAATCTGACGTTTCCACTGCAAAAGACTGACACACTACTGTAGATGAGTGAAGCTTAAAGGGGAGATTCGAAATTTAAAACCAGTAATAAAAAAGTTGGAGGAAAATAAACTAATACTGAAGTTGTGATTGGAGAACAGAATCTTGAGGGACATTGTTGTCCACTCATGACAACAATGTGATACATAAACTGAGAGATTGTATGCTACAATTTACGTATCGTATAGATCGTAATTATAGGTGGCCGTTTGTCGCAACTTAGTCGCAAATAGACGCAACTTTATCTTTCAATAGTATTACATTCTCAAAGTTGCAGCAAAGTTATGTAATATCGGAATTTTCATAATTTATTCATCTGGTAAACGACCGTTTTCTTCTGTGGACACAAGTATCGAAATGATGAATAATTACGATCGATATTAAGTAACATTAATATTTTCAGATAAATCAAATTGTAACAATATAAGTATCGACTTGAAGCTAACGAAACGCAATTGAAAATGTTTCTGTGACGTAAACCTTACTCGTTTTAATGTAGACTTTCCCCCAACTATGTAACGGCGCGGTGGATTTGTAGGCTGTTGGACATTTCAATTTTGCATGATGATTACAGCTCAACCCAACCTACTGTAAATTGGATTATTATGCTCTTAAACTTTACTGAGCCAACTAGTTCCCTTTTTTCTTGGTATGGTAGTCGATTACCATCGCACATTTCATTGTAAGAACCAATTAATAGTACATATTTTTTGTCATAAAACCTTCATCACGCCTTTATCAAGCTCTCTGATATTACTCAACAATCTGCAGTTACAAATGTTGATTAATTAAAGACACGTTATAGTGAGATGAAGGTATTATGAAGTATTTCCTTCCCTTAAACTTGGTATCGATTGTTGCGTGTAGCACATTCTATTCCACTTCTCAGCATCTTTCACCACGACGTCGACGACGCTGAACAGTGGCGCCACACTTATAAATCCAATCAACTAACTCAATGTCACAGTCGATAAGGTAGATATGATAGCTTCGTATTTCTTTTCGTTGATAGCGTCCTAGATGAAGGATGGATTCTATTCTTTTCAAAAAGTACGAGTAAATTGTCTGAATTCCATCCAAGTAGCGAGCCCTGATGATCATCTATCAGCTACATGAAACCGAAATGCTTTTTAAACTCACCCAAGTGAAAAAAGTAATTATGGAAAACCAGTTGTGGTGATGGGGTGGGTAAGGGGTTGTAGGTGGGAGGGTGGGTATATAGCCTAGCAGAGAAAATTTGAAATCATTTTTTTTCAATCGAATTTCCGAGTTTTGGGAGTTTATATAGTTTTTCACTCCATTCGCTCATTAGGACTGAAAATTAAGTTGATCTGGACTATAATACTCAGATGGTTACTCATTACATAAGTAACATGACACCATTTCAAATAAGGCTCCGTTATTATTTACTTTCAAATAACGATCACGAAAATCTTCAAGAAGAAAAACTAATTACCGGTGTATAGTATCTTGTTTGCGCTCAAACTATATTCACGAAATCTAGTGTATTTCTTATTAGGGGATATTTCAATTTTGTGTGTGTGTGTGTGTGGGGGGGGGGGGGGGGGGGGAGGGGGAAGAATGTTGAAAATTACAATGTATTCGGGGAATGGTATCTCTTCTCATATCTCCAATTCTAGAACTGGGAAATATCATACTTCATATTTTGACTTCTGTTTTTTTGTGAAAAATGAAAATGTCAATCAATTTCCAATAAGTGGTTATACACGTACTACGTACTTGCTAACGTAAGCAAACGAAATTGTTTTTATTGTGTATAAAGCTTGTCAACATAATGCAAAACCGTTGCTAATAAGTATTCAATGGTTGTCAGAAATAATTAGTTCCAGTAGTAAAAGTTGGCTTCACCCAATGATATCATCGCTCTGACGTCACTGATATCGGAAATGCACGCCCGTTTTATGACAATATGAGGAAAACGCAATATACTTATCTCATTGACGGATGAGCTATGTGTGTGTGTGTGAGAGAGAGATAGAGAGAGAAAGAAAAAGAGAGAGGGAGAGAGAGAGAGAGAGAGAGAAAGAGAGAGATAGATAGACATAGAGAGAGAGAGAGATAGACATAGAGAGAGAGATAGAGAGAGTAAGAGAGAGTAAGAGTAAAATAGAGAGAGAGAGAGAGAGAGAGAGAGTGGGGGAGAGAGAGAGAGAAGAGGATAGAACAGAGAGAGAGAAAGAGAGAGTAGAGAGTAGAGTACAATAGAGAGAGAGAAGAGAGAGAGGAGAGAGAGAGAGAAAAAAGAAGAGAGAGAGAGAGAGAGAGAAGAGAGAGAGAGAAAAGAGAGAAGAGGGAGGGAGAGAGAGAGAAGAGAAAAGAGAAAAATAGAGAGAGAAAGGGAGGAAGAGAGAGTAGAGAAAGAGAGAGAGAGAGAGAGAGAGAGAAAGAGCGACTCGATTGAATTGAATTCCCTCAGTAATTAAGCGTTACTGAAAATCCGACGCCCAGGTTTGTACGCAGGGGTACGGGACACCGACGTTGAACGTCTCCTTAAGCCCCTGGAACATTCCACGAGAACCCCTCTAACCCCACCCCCTACCTCCCTCGCCACGTTGCAACTTAATACAAACCAATCAGATCTGGGCCACGACTGCAACCCGCACAATCTCTTTAACTTGCTCTCTTAAATTGGATGCCAGCCAGGTACTGTCACAGTTTACAGAAGTATACAGATATCTGTCACAAAGAAGAAACGTGGTTCTGTCACCATATCGTAGGTTGGGCAAGTACAGAGTTTTTTTGCAAATTCACATTGGTTAGGAGCAAATTCAATAAGGGAACAGAATTGAGTTTTAAACCCAAAAGAGAGGTGATTGAATTAAGGGAAGTTGAACATTGAGGTAGAATTTTAATTCTGTTGAGAAGTAGGTCAATGTATAAAAGTTATTGGTAAATGAATTTACCTTTATTTTGACTATAATACCATTCAATTCATGATCTTCTAATTCCCATACTATCGATTCCCCACCTACTGTACTCATACCTAAATATCGTAGATCGCATACCTTCCCAAGTTCGAGCATACATTTATAAAAAAGAAATTGAGTATATTTACTGGTATTTCTAATCATTTCATTGGCTCATTTCGATTAATTATTGGATATAAGATTGCGGTTACGTGAATAGTTTACTAATACTAGGCAAATGCGGAATGTGCGTTGTGAGATGAGCGAAACTCTACACACCTTGATCATATAAAATGAACTTTATCCGATGCCAATGGATCTAGGAAGCCGTGAATTTAACAATGCAATATTTTTCCACTAATATTTCTATCTTTTCTATAAATAAAAAACATGTATTAAATTATTTTCTTCGAAACAGCTGGTCCGAATTACACGTCAATTTTTATTGATGTGTATTATTTCTGTGTTCACATTTGAGGAAAATTTGAATTATATTGGAGAGATTTTATTTTACAATTTTTTCCGCCCAGCCTAATCTTACGGGGTTTTTAGAAACTTTGAAATGATGTTTCTCAAAAATGGTCCAACCGATTTGACCCCAAAACTATACAGTTCCAAGTTGGATGAGTTTGCGCATGAAAAAAAGTTTCATGTAGATCGGTCAAACCCTGCGACCTGTGCAGTGCCCACAAACAAAACAAAAAAACACACAGACAAAGCTCCGTAAGAGTTGCATGGAAACTCTTCGCTAACGCTCATCGAATTATAAGCACTAAATCTAGAACACAATATGCATACGCACTCTACGCACAGTAGATGAAAAAATGGACGGTTGAAATGTAGATTTAATTTGAATTTGAATTTCGGATGAACCATTGTATGTGACCGCAACCTTACTCATAGTGAAACTTCTAGATCTCCAACGAAACGGGAACTCCTTTGTTGTGTTTTATCTGTAGCGTTTCCACAGATGAAACGAATAACTGGTCAACAAGAGAGGTATTAATTACGTATAATACGCATTATCTAATTCGGAGTTGGGAAATTAGTTGGACAACATCGCAGAAGAGGATAGCGTTTCTTTATACTGTTGCTTTTTTATGTTATGTACTGTTACGTCTCACATGTTTACTATAGCAAACTGCTAAATGAAGTATTAAAAGTGTGTGGGACTATGAATTTGAATTCTTTTTTCTGATCACAACTTGGAATGCTGTGTTGTGTGTGAAATCTTCTTCATTAAGATCTCTGCCCATATTCGGGTTGCCGATGCGACACAGAATAATGAAAAAACAACAAGATACAGAATATATAAACACAGATAATGAAATAAAAGATTGGATAATGATCAAAAATACAATAGAAGAATGAAGTTATGAGAAAAAATTTCGGTAATTAAATCTAAATCAATTCAAACACTAACAAAATTACTAATGGTATATAAAAAAAATATATATATACGCACCTACTCTAACTGTTTACTTGAATATAAATGATTTCTAAAAATGGACACTGAACCTTTTATAGCGAGGAGCGTAATATTATATAATTATCAAACTACTACTAAGGTTAAATCTCGTACAAAAATCTACAAAAAATGTTGGGATGATGCCCCTTGCTCCAACTAGAAGGCCTATCACCTCAATGTTGACAAGATTGTATTTGTTTAGAAAATAAGGGGTCGTAGGTTCGTAAATGCCTTTCTTTTCCTTGTCCACATACTAATCTCTTTTTCATATTGCGTTTAACAACGCACTGTAATGATAGCGAAGATCTATTGGCGTTTAATGGATGAATATTGAGATAATGAGATGATGAGATGAAGGTTCTTGGGTAATGGGAAGGATAGTGGGAAGGAAGCGGTCATGGCCGACTTATTGTAGGAACCATCCCGGCATAAGCCTATAGACTACAGGGGGAAACCATGAAAACCCCATGTGAAGATGGTCGGCGGCGGGGATCGAACTGGGTTCGAAATTCCCCTCGCCTCCTGGATCACATACAGCGAGCGCATCAAACACTGCGCTGCATGTGCCGGTAACTAATCTCTTCAAAATGATGTGTAATACAATGATTTATCTTGGATCCTAACATTTTCAAGACTAATTTGCTAGAAAAGTTAAGTATTTTCAAAGTTGTACACAACATGGACAAATTATATGATATTTATATGATTATAGATAATTATATAATTATATGCCTATTAAGTTAAATAGTTAACAACTCACAGGTATGATGGTCTGTGTTTCTGTATGATAGAAATTTTATAATCTTATACCTTTCGAAAGCTATCACCAAAAAAGTAATGTAATTTTTTGTTGAATCAACTACAATGCGATCTTAAAATATCGTTAATCATAGAACTAATGCCAAATTAATATGACCTAAATTTATCACTCTCTCTAAAAATCAGTTTTATTAATATTTTACCCATTTTCTATTTTCTAAAGTTTATTCATAGTTTTTACTTCTTTCAGTTTGAATGTATAATTTATCATTTTGTTAGTTTTCTCAAACAGTTTCGGCAAACGATGATTTATGAATGTCAACAGTCACGGCAGCGTGCATTTTGCCACGGTAAAAAGTCGCACCTTGACTTAATTCTTATTTGTTGTAATAAATCTATTGTTGGGGGGTTTCTTGAGACAGCTCCATGGGCGTGCGACACACCCAAGCTAACAGCTCTTCTACCGTCATGCATATCTATTCTTTTTATCTGTTGTAATAAAACTTCAATTAATAAACTTATTTTTAGCTTTTGATCGTGATATATATATATATATATTATTTTTTCATTAACATCGGAGCTTGATACAAAATAATTGTACCTCAATTAAGGCTCATGATGAAAATGTGGGTTCGTTTGGACGGGGCACCACAAGGACGATCTTACCATTCCAATTCTGATTGAAGAAATATATTTTTATATTTAGGAGACTCATTTACTCAATAAATACTGTGAAATAAAAATCAGTCATTTGAATTATCATTTAAGAATCAAAAAAATACTTGAAAAAATACGGTTCCATAACCGATGTGACAATTTTTAGCTTCAAGATTTTTTTTTTTTGAAAAGTTGAGAGAAAAATAAATTTCCGTAGTATTCTTGGGCTACTCATATACGGGATATTTAAAAATATGCAATCATGATTTTGTCGAAAGTGGTCGAACCGACTGTGCCCCAAATCTACACTGTGCAGTTGCTATAACCACAATTTTTTATCCTTAACAGTCCAAGCATTTCACTCGTAGGGACACTTCAAAAAACAGAATATAAAAATAAAAATAAATGAAAGTTTATTTTTCGTTCGCTTTGAGCAATTCACTTACAGTCATCCTATTATCGTGTAAAAAAGTAATTATCTTTCCTCGGAGGAACAAAGATATTTTGTGCAGACAAGAGCTAAATTTAAGCCCCTTTAATCAACTAATTGAACGAAAAAGTATATTGGGATTCAATAAAGGTAGAGATACATTATTTTTGAGTTTTTGTACCTATAAACCGAGTTTAAGTTTGTAATGATGAATGGTTGTTGAAACGTCAACAGTTCTATAGATGACTGTACTACAATGCAGAGCTGATTGTTATCTTGCAACCACTACATATTGAACGACAATTGATACTCAGATCCGTGAGTGATCAGACTGGCATTATAAATGGATCACACATGGATCAGACATGTATCACATATTGATCACATATGTAACCGACTTGGGTCATACATGGATCACACATGGATTATACATGGTGCCCTTATAGAGCACATATGCAATTCAAATGGTTCAAATATAACAAGCAAACGTACGTAGTTCCCATTTGGAGCATATATGGATCATATGCGAATAACACAGGGATCAAAGCGATCAAAGCGAATGAAAATATTAAATTTGAGAATATTTCACAGTATTGTGGATTTGAGATCGCCGGTGATTTTCCCCTCGAGGAAAAATACTTCAGAATATTACAAGAGTTTTCATTGTTATCACGTCAATTTAGCAAGTTGAAATTAATTCAATTCAATAAAGTAATATTTGTGACGCATTACTTGAACGTTTGAACTGATAAAGAAGATATCGGTATGATAATATGGTGGAAAAACAGATATTATTTTCTTCGAAACCATGAGCGTTATAACTATTTCTCTCAATGTAAGTCTTGCAACATCATTTTCACATGGATATTGAGAGAATGCTGCTGCATAACAACCCCACCAACAGCTAGGTTATACGGGGGTACGAATGAGCGGGTGATAATGAAGCGATGAAGTGATGATAAGTGAAAGGACGTTTACAAAAACCCATGCCTTATGCGGGATTTGAACCCACGCCCAACGATGACTTCAGTGTCTGAGGCGTGCCTCAGCTGACTGAGCTAACGAGGGCGGTCATATTGAGAGAAGACAACACATTTAATCACATATGATTTGATCTCTATACCATGATTAAAGTACTAGTTCTAATACACATATCGCGTTTGTGAGAATTATATATATCTGTGTCTCATATCCTAGAAGTTGCTGTTCGAAAAAAATGTAATAATATTTTATATTTTGTTCAGTATTTTATGTAAATATTATCAAATTGAGCCAGTAACTGGAAAACAGTATGCTATGCATGTATCCACGAAAGAAGAACGTCGCCTACCAACATAATAATAGTAAAACTTCAATAATTACCTAATCTCGCTGCATCTTGAAGGTCTTAACGCTATTGAAGGACACAATTTCTTCTCGTATTGTATACTTCGTCCTGAAATATCAAAATACCCTGAAATTAGCACAGTGGTAAAAAAATAATGGTGATATTTGTGTCTGTTATGTTGGTGGATACACATTTTCTTCCGTGGATGGAAGAATAGTCAATGGGGACCATGTCAGCACGCACACAAGATATATTTTTCTTACGAGGGCTTATAATATGTATTTTGCATTTCCTCTCTCTCGATCATTTGTAACGACGAAGTACGCGGCTGCTTTTAAGATATACATTATGTATAAATATTTTTTTTATTAAAAACAAATAATGACCCTATAGAAAGAGCATGTATAGAGAGTGCAAATGTAAATGGTATCAAACTTATTGACAATATAAAACTATCCATTCAACACATAATATATATATATATATATATATATATATATATAAATATATATATATATAAATATACATATATTTATATATATATATATATATATATATAATCATATATGTATATATATATAAGTGATTCTATATCATATATATATGAATAATATATATATATATCATATATATATATATATATATATATACGCATTATAGAGAATTGATATCATATTTATATTCATGTTGAAATGATTCAATAGTATATTTTCGAAACGTATACAAATCAGTATCATACGTGTTCAACACATATATTCCTCTCATGTAACAATGGTCCAATGTCCAATGTACATACTTTACAACTTTGTATGCAGAATTGAATGATTTTATAACAAATCAGAATGTAATCACCAGATAATTGATATGTCGCTAACTTGACTCTAATGCACTCACAAAGTGAATCGTGACTCTTAGCAGCAGACGAGCTCCTAACGTAAGAAAGTCACGTGCTTGCGAGCAGGTGACTGAGCCAACCGAGCGAACTGAGCGAGCTGAGCGCTTTCTAATCCTCAGAGATTGGGAATAAAAAGATAATCTTCAGGATTTCTGATGAAATGTAACAGCAGATTGCCTTTCAAACTAAGATTAATATGAAGATGAAAGATTTTCAAATGTGAAATAAGAAGATTTTTACTACGCTTACTACGTCATGATTTAAGCGTATTAGTTTAGCTGGCGTAGGAATCAGTAGAAGAGAATTCTTTCGTTTGTATTTTTATCGGAATTGTATAATCCAAGCTCAGTAAGGAAGTAGTACAGGTTGGCATTAACATGAACATAACTGAAACGGGAGTACAGGTAATTGAAAATAATCAAACTTAAGAGTTAAGAATAACAAAGAAATTATATACCAAAAGTTGTGAAGCGGGGTTTCATAAAGAGCAAGTCATTCAAGATGCAGCGAGATTAGGTAATTACTGAAGTTTTCACCATTATTGTGTTAGTAGACGACGTTCATCTTTCTTGGATACAAGATACAATATATATATATATATATATATATATATATATATATATATATATATATATATATATATATATATAATAGTGAGATTGCTTTAATGGAGAGTAGGGAATGAAATACCGAATGATATTCAACGGTGGGGAAGACAACTGTATTTAGGCAGTATTGAATAGATTACTTCTCAATATTAGCATTGTTCCTTAAACATTGTAAAGTTCGCTCCAAACTATTCCACAGGGAGCATGCCTCGCTGTTGTCTATCTCTTTCTACCGCTAGCAGCGAACCTTGTTCTCAGGAATATTCTATCTCTCTCCAGCTGGGTCTTACATTAACTTAATTATAACTTAAACTTTAGCTAAATTACGTTATAACTAACAATAAAAAGCTTTTTCTACGAAAGCCAACTTCACACCACTCTATAGGCCTCATTCAGTTATATTGTAGTATTTAGAGAGATGCAGACAGATAGTTAGAGAGAGAATGGAAGCAACAAAATGTACACTTGAGCACAACGAAATGTTGGAGTTAAGCGCGATGAGGGCAAAGTGTAGTCGTTGCATACGCCCATCCAATTAGCAGTTAATTTAACAAGGGTGAGACTACAGTTACACAATCCTCTCTCTTTGGAAGAGTTGTGTGGAAGTGTAGCACATTTGAATTAACATAATGTAAATAATACCAGTTTCCCATCTCAAACATGACTTGAGAAATACGAAAGCTACCTACAAATACCATGCTAACAACAAAGTTAACGTCAAAGCTGGCATTTACGTACAAATGAATTAATTGTTTTGTCCATGGAGGATTTAGGCGTGACTGATTATGGAAACATAACAGTACAGGTTAAACAGTCAATATTATGAACAGTGAACAATTATAGAAATTAATAAATGTACACGACAGAACAAAAACAAAAATGTGAGAATGTATTGAAGTTGACTATCGATGCTATATTTTTCATAAATGTCTAAAAAACTACGAAGTTAATAATTTATACGATCATAACACATGGGGCTCGTAATGATTATAATTATGTTATTGGTTTTATCATCGAAAATATAAATATTATTGATACTATTATTATTTTCATGCGTACTAGTTTTCTATCGATTAAAACTGAATAAATAAAACAATAGCAAATCATTAAGATGAGCTAAGAGTCCATAGGAGTCGATGTAGCAGAATATCAGTTTTTTGGTGATACGTTTTGAACGGTATAATATATCGAACTTCAAATACTTCGAAGAACTTCCAATACTACAAAAAAATACATTTTAATCGTATACGCCTGACAATTATGCGATATGAGATATATAGTTATTACTTATACCATCTTGAAAGTATTGAAAATATCTGCTTTCTCTTCTTTAGAAGCTCGATATCTCATACCTTCCTGCTCAATCGACTCCCAAGCACTTTCAAGCGAAGGGGGTGCGTGCACGGTGCTTACACAAATCGAGAAATTTATCTGTACCATTTTACATTTTTAAAAACTCTGCAGTGTAAGTTCACATCTCCAAGATAATTTATGCTTTTCAAAGAATATGACATTTTATTTTTGTGAATTCAATCAGTTTTGAGATAATACGTCAATGAATTTCTTCACATTATTTTTATTCATTGACGTATCATCTTTAAACTGATTGAATTCACTGGAGTAGAATGTCGTATTAAAAGAAAATACAATTATCCTGGAGATGTGAACTTTTCATTCAGTTACACTGGTTTTTGAACATAGAAAAAAATTAGTGAAGGTGAATTTCTCTTTTTTCATCAGCACCGTTTATGCACCCACTTAACTGATAATACTTCGATACAGAAGCAAATTAACACTGTGATCTATGTTGTATTGTATGTCTTTATTTGAACGATATTTGCAGATATAATAAAATATGATATGGTGTAATATAAATAGTCCATATACAATGATTGTTCAAAATAGGCGGGGTTCACTGCAGAGAGTGGTCTTCCACCCAAACCTTCTAGAGCTAAGATATTCATAATAAAGATATAAATATAACAATGACCAGCCTATAGGAATAAAGGGAAATATACACTTTATATTCCTATACATGACTCCATATTATTATTAAAATTATTTCAATAAACTATGTAGCCGCCCCGGTGGCTAAGTCAATTATCGCTAGCGGTAGTTGGGCGTGGGTTCGAGTCCCGCATAAGGCATGGGTTTTTGTAAACGTCCTTTCACCTATCATCACTCCATCGTTTCATTATCATCCGCTCATTCGTACCCCCGTATAACCTAGCTGTTGGTGGGGTCGTTAAGCAACATTAAAAAAAAAAAAAAACTACTGTAATAAGGCTTATAGTTAGAATAGAAAAGGTGATGATGATGCTTGGGAACTTGAGGAAAGAGTATAATACTGGTAACGCTACATATAACGATGAGTGGTACAAGTGTTAAAAATGTGAGGTAGAGGACAATTAAATCAGGGATAGTTGTGTTCCAATACGTTGTGTGAACTAACCTGTGCCATCAAGCGAACGCATCGATAGAAAGGTGGGAGTGAGAGTTGAAACTTTGCACTTCTTCCAGACAACCTCTCCCAGAGATAAGCTCTTACAATACCTACTTGTAATTACTATCATGTTTTGTTATCAGGTGAACCAAATTAGGATAACTATTTGAACTGTACCAAAAGTATTGACGATAGACCGTTTAGTGTATTTTTTGTCAGATACTACCGAGAGCTTAAATCAAATTATTTCTTTTTATTTCGTTTGAATTCATATGTTACATGTTAATGAATTATAAGCAATCGTCAAACTATGGAGTTATCTATTATTAATCTATGTATCTATTATTAACCTACTATTACAAGTACAGTCAAATAAAAGCATTTACAAATAAGTCATTTTATAGTGTCATATAAATCAACTCAAGAGACATTGAGCAAAAACATTTGTATGATAAAAATTCGTATATAGAATAAAAACAATTGCTTATTAAAAACTCGATTAAAGCTAGCTTAAATTTAAATCCAATGAGGTTTTTAATACTTACAGGTAGTTTATCATAAAATTTGCATCCAGTATATAGAGGTCCTTTGTCAAACATTTTAAGGTCATGTGTAATCATCTGATAATCACGCCTATTTCTGGTGTTGTGTTCATGTACATCCTCATTCAATAATATAGTTTTCGCACAGCAATGGATAATATAACCATATACCATGATATTGCTTCACTGATGTACAATAATACCATTATCAGTTTCTGAGAAATCTTGCTTAACGACCCCACCAATAGCCATATTATATGGGGTAAAAATGAACGGGTGATAATGAAACGATAAAATGATGATAGGTGAAACGATATTAATAAAACATATGCCTACAGCGGAAATCAGAATATTTTATAATTATACATTGTTCATTATATTCATCATTCTGTACATTTCAATTCCGTTCATTTCAACTCCATTTATTTCCTTGTGAATCGTGTTTTCTATTGGCAAAATAGCTGAATGTCATTGCATCAACAAGTTGGGTGAACAAGTATTCACTTCATCACTCATTCAACTAACTAATTATAAACACATTGATTCAGTAATAATTATACCTACACAAAATATTACGAGGTTATTAATTGTTCACTAGTGAATATTATTTTACCGAATACTACTCAATTAAAAATGTAAGCACTATATAAACATGCAGCTTCGTGATCACTGGGCGGGCCTATGTATAGCATCAAGTGATTTTAAAGAGGGTCATCAATCTATTTTCTATATTATTAGACTACGCTCACACAAATAACCGCTGTTGCAATATCTTTCAGACGAGAATTATAAAAACGTTTGCATTATTTATTCATATACTAACATATTCACTGATTAACATGAAGTAGGATCTGCATCAGTAAGTAGCCAAAAAGCATCGCGGAAACCTTTTACAAAAACACAGACTTCAGTGATTTATTCGATGAATGTTTCTTGTGTGCCACAACGGATTGTATTCACATCACTTTATAAGCATATGGATAGAATACATCAAAGCAGACATGAAACATATATCGCTAACTAGGTCCGAAACGGTCGAAATCAGTCCACACACATTGTGCAAGGAATGTGTAAATAACAACATAAAATCATCGCTAATGGGTTGTGGGGCTCATCAGTTTAAATGCATAGGTAAAGCACTTGTAAATTAGAACATAGAAAATACATGACTTTTGGTGTGGTAGGCCTATATATCACTTTGAATGCAGACGTAAAGCATGTGTAAATAACGAGATTGAACATGTATGGCTAATTGGGTGTGGTTCAAATGATTAATTGAGGATATGGATAGCGCTGTGTTTTGAACAACAGCTTTTGTGAGGTGGCTTTAATGTGTGTGCCACTCATGGCTTTTGTGCCATAAACATATCGAGCGCAGTATGTGTTCTCTCAGACACAATAGGCATGGCACTAAGGGGCGTGGTAAAAGTGATCTGACTCATATCTGGTCAATGCGTCTGTGCAGCCTTGTAGGCTGGTTCGCCTCACTATCCATTATTACAGTCACAAACATAATGACGATATTGTGAATTTTCTTGATACAAATTTGGCTAAATTCAACTGAAAATGATCGCATTATATGCATACAAATATGTTTAAATATGTATAAATATGTATAAAATACTGGCACTTATATTCAAGTTGAATTCCTACATGGCGCGAAAATCCTTTCTTTTGAAATACTTCAATACGGACATTGTGTGCTTTGGCACGTAGGACTCACATTGGACGTTAAAATCAAATTGATTCTCCTCAACTTCATTTCCACTCTTTTCAACTCCCTCAAGATGAAGGGACTATTCTGTTCGCTAGAGAGCACGACAAGTGTGTTGGATTGTGGATTGTGATTGGCCATCGACCAGCCCGTAGTACGCGCCTGCAGTGGTCGGAAGAGGTACTCATTGCACACATAAGCGAGGAGAATGGAGTTGTAGGCCTAGAGGAAGATTCAGTTAATTTTTGTCACAAGTCTTGTAAGTCTTTTCTCTTTGTACAAGGTAGGCACAGATATATTATGCAAATTGAAGTTACATTTTAAAATATAAATACTTTTCTTCAAATCTTTGAATGTATATTCAAGTATTCCCATCGAAATTGACTACAAATATTCATTAATATGCACATATTTCTCGGAAAGAAACTGATAAATTGAAGAAGTGAATAACAAATTGGAAAAAAATGAAAATACCGGCATTAACAGCGGATTTTTTTGTTACTGTAAACCAATGAATAAAATCAATAATTGCAGTCTGATTTCAATATCGAGCATATTAATGAATATTTGTAGTCAATTTCAATGAGAATACTTGAATATACATTCAAAAATTTGAAGTAAAGTATTTATATTTCAAAACATAACTTCAATTTGCATAATATATCTGTGCCTACCTTGTACAAAGAGAAAAGACTTACAAGATTTGTGACAAAAATTAACTAAATCTTCCTCTAGGCCTACAACTACATTCAAGAGAACAAAATGCAACTGGTAGTCATCAGACGAGTACCACTTCTGAAATCTACCTGAGTTTAGTTGATCCTGAAAATTAAAATTGGATATTTGTTGTAATCTGAAGATCAACAATGGTTACCGAGCGTGTATGATAACCCCAACTTGTTGATGCAATGACATTCAGCTATTTTGCCAATAGGAAACACGATTCACAAGGACATGAGTAGAGTTGAAATGAATGGAATGATGAATATAATGAATACCATTGCTTGAGATATTAACCAAGTTTGTAATTGTATGCAGATCTTTGTTAAAAATAAATACATCTTGACTTAACAGTGATGAAGGGATTATTTTGATATAATTAGCAAATTAACAATTCTTTATGTTTAATTTAAGTCGTTGAGCTATAGTTTGTTAGCTTCCATTGAAAAGTTCGAAGACAAACACATCCATTATAAATAAACTGGATATAGAAATGAGAGAATCATTAAAAGTTCGATATATCCAACTTTTGTTCGAGTTGACAGAATTTAAACAAAGTCTTACAGCCAAGTTTTATTCCCATAACAAAGAACATGAAATATTAAGAACAATTCAAACTTTTGTGTTGGTCTCTCATTCAAGACTGTTTTCTATTTGTTTTGAGATTAGCGAGTTTCTGACTAAGATCATTACAAATTGAGAACTTGATCCGTCGCTTGCAAAGCATCATGATAATAATGACAGTGGTAATTTTGATAGAGTGTACTTTAAAAACAGCATTCAAGTCGCCAAAAATGATAACTTCACGCCTAGATGTTATCATGGATTGAAATGAAATATGATAATTTGAATATTTTAAAATGAAATATTCGAAATATTTTTTCTTGCCCCGATTTTTACTTGGGATACAATGACGACTCTCATATGCACATAAAACAAAACATTCTAGTTGACACGCGTAAACTCGTCGTCAAAGCGCAGTAAAACTATACAATCCAATCATTTCAACATGGATTTATATCTATATTTATGCACACTACGTTTTGAACCAGATTTTATTTCTCACTCATAAAAACTCTCATACTGAATCAAAGATAGAAAATATAACATTGTATCCTCCAAAACATGTGAATTGTGAGATACCAGAACTGTGAAAGGTAAAGTAATAATTTTTGTTTATTCAGAATTGCAAGCAAATTATTTTGAAGAAAATTCGTATATAAATTTCCAAGAACATTATTTACGGAGTTTTCTTATGCTATAAAGTATACATGTATACTCACGAAAGAAAATAGTCATCTATTCTAATGGTGAGAACAAATACAAATCTATCTCTCTTATGTTTATTTGGTTATAATATTTTCAGAGTATGATCTTTCAGGACCAGGCGATTAGAAACGCATTTTTGCGTCTTTCAAAATCTTAAAATCCTTAAATTTTTAGGAAGATTACGTTATTCAAAAAGTTTTCACAGTTTTCTAGATGGTATAAGTAATTTCTTTTCGTGGATAAAAGTATGATTCATGCAGATGATATTTACGACAGCCAATTTGAAACCAGACACAAAAACATTAGCGAACGCTGATCGATTACGACGATACATATAGCACGCTCGTTTTATTTAGAAGGCACGATATAGCTTGTACAATTTATTAGTGTTATCGGATCGATATTGGCCGAGTGTTAGTAAGTTGCTAATTTGATAACCCGTGCCCTGGATGGTTCGCGCTCGCCAACCGATCATAATCGTCGGTAAAAGAGCTAGAAATAACGGCTTATAAGAGGAAAGCAGCCGCAACACACTTGTATTTAAGACAATGATGAAACGATACTGCCGGATGAAATTAATCGTCTACTTTTTCTTATTATTAAAGTTGCTTTCATGTTGGAAATATTTTCTTCTTCTATCTTCTTTCTATTTCTTTCGTTCGGTTGTAATTTATCAAGTTCATATTTTTCGTTGTATAGCTATTAATTAATATGTACTATGTTGTACTGGCCACAACGATAAGTGTTATCCAAAAATGGAATAGAATAGACGAAGTATTTGAGATACAATCAATGAATATGAAATAGAGTTGAACGGAAACTTTAGATTATGAATATACTATATCCATATTTTTGAAATTTTCATATATTATCATTTTCATAAATCTAGATCTCAATGATTATACTGATGATTGCAATTGGAGTTGAAACATATTGTTCGTCTATTGGGACAGTAGCTTAAAACCTACTCTATTTACAAAAACGCATGTCTTTTTACAAATCGTCTCGGGGACATTCGACCAATGGGATGTGATCAATCCTCAAAAGGACGCACTTACACTAATGAGATGTAACGGATGAACGGACGAGCATACGGATGAAATAAACCTCTATTGTAGAGAATGAAAAAAAGGATCAGAATAGGGATCTTTGGGGACTCTGACCCCGCCAGAAGCTTTTACCAAAAAATATAATTTTCAAATTTTATACCACAGTTCATATTTCTAGACATGACAAGAATCTGTTAGGGGTTGGTAACAAAGATTTTGGGTGTTATTTGCAGAGTTGAAAATCTTTCAGACTACAGTAACAATGGTTTTTGGTGCTATAAAATGTTCTAGATGTTAAAAACAATATTTTTCTTCAATGTTATTTAGAGAATTAAATAATCTGTAAATCTAGCAATTTTTTGGGGATGTAATTTGTAAAATTAATTCTCGAAGGCACCCTTTCAAAATAACGTATCACATGACTGAATCTCCATTTCTATTGTATTCATCACATTTGTTTAATTTCATGAGAGTAACAATCAATATATTTAATAATTAGAGAAAGGTGGCAGGAGGGAGTCAAGTTTGGGGTAGTCAACCGAGGAGAAAAATGGGAGGAAGTGGAAGACGAGAGATGGTGGGAAGATATAGGGAACTCGTAGGAAGAAAAGAAGAAGCAGATGATAGTAGTAGTGAAGAAAACGTCGGAACTGGTGAGAACCGATTGCTCTAGAAGAATTGGTAGAAACACCCCCTGGCCCAATCTAATTGGTTATCTGGGTACGAGAAATATATATGCATACTTATATTACTTATATATCAAATATAACCAGCTCAACAAAACAATGATTGTATATTATTAGTTGTCATTTTTTATATTTTTATTTCTCATAATACTCTAATTTATATCAAGACTAACGGCCAGTCTCGGAGGTATTACTCGTCAATATTAATTATATATAACACACATAGAGCAACTATAGACAATGCACCACGGACTTCTATTCCGTTATTAATCTCTAATTATTATTCGATTTGTTTATTTAGCTGATGAAAGTAATTTAATTAGTAAAGTTGGGTATAGTGGTCAGTGTATGTGATTCGAAGTTGATAATGTAATAACCAAACTGTTGATTAGATTTATGAATGGAACGTGTCCCAGTTATATCCTAGTTTAACGAGATAATTCCGTGCACAATGTCACTATGCAGTATACACGTCGTCTGCATTGTAGATGGGTGCTGGAAAATCAGTCAAGTTATGGCATCAAGTAAACTGTATAAACATTATAACGAGCATTTTTGAGGCTGTGAATGCACGGTGCTTATAATTAGACGAGTTTTAGCGAGAATTCAATTTGACATACTGAAAAAAATTGGTGTTCTTTTTTTTTTTTTTTTTTTTTTTCCCATGTTTTTTGTCGGTTCTCCACAGGTCAAACGGCTACATCTATCAACCTCAAACTTTTTTCAATATGGTTCCTCATCTAACTTAGATCTGTATAGTTTTGTGGCATTATCGGGGAGTAACTTTTTTTTTTATGAATTTAAGAAATTTCAAGAATACCGATTAGAATAACATGACGGAAAAAATATATATATATTTTCCGAAAAAAAGAAATTTTGCGTGAAGTTGGATTACATTTT
This sequence comes from Brachyptera putata, assembly GCA_907164805.1. Taxonomy (NCBI): domain Eukaryota; kingdom Metazoa; phylum Arthropoda; class Insecta; order Plecoptera; family Taeniopterygidae; genus Brachyptera; species Brachyptera putata. Next base: position 7,746,978 of record OU015467.1, read on the forward strand.
GATACACATCTCTAAAAAATTTCAGCTTGATCGGGTCAGCCACTTTGAAGAAAAAACATAAAATGTGCTAAATTGGTACCACTCGAATTAGTTTGTACCCATTTTTACTCATTCATACTATTACTATTCGCTCGTCTAACAACGCACGTAAGTCGTTTTCCTAGTTATAAAAACATATACAAAAAAGGGTTATGTGGTAGACTAGTCATTGTGACTCCAGAATAAGAGCTGGGGTCATACACTGAACATCGCGTTTTTGTGTATTTTGTATTATACTTTATATATGAATAAAGAAGATGTATATATGAATACAATCAGCTATAAGAAAATACGTCAATGAATACCAAGTGTGTAATGAAATTCATTGACATATTACGGTATCAACTGAATGAATTCACAAAAAAACAGAATGTCATATAAATTGGAGATCATGCAATTATCTTGAAGTTGATATACTTTTCATTCAATTACACTGGTTCCAGGACATGGAAAAAAATAGTTAGTATGAGTTTATATATTTTTATGAGTATACCGTGCATATAGTGATTGAGTCTCCCACTATAGCTTCACAAAACATACCATCAAATCAAGTGGGCTGTTTATAATATTGGATTTTGAGATAACCAATCAGCGTCACTATATTTTGGTTGTCCACTAATAACTCACGCTCTAATTGGTGTAAAACTGCATCACGTGATGATGAAAGTCAAGATTTTTACAGAAGATAAATCTTCGTCCATAATATGAATCATATCAATAATTGTCTATTTGTCTAAATAATTCGTTGCTGCTATTATTTCATTCATGTGTAGTTATTCACCGTCCAATCAGTGCAATTAAGCCGTTTAAAAGTCATTTAACAAAACGTCCAAAACGTGCTCTACAACTGGATCTATGACGTGTCGAAACTCGCGCGCGTTTATAGTAATGTAGTGAGTGGTCGGTCGGTCGGCCAGATCACGAACAAGAGGTTTACTTTATAATACTCTAGTTAGGGTTTTAATTGAAAGTGCACGTCAATCAAACTAATTGGATCCAATTTAATGTATGTTCACGTTGATTACAATGCGCTTATCTATAAACTACACATCCAATAACTGTTTCATTGTAATACTAATAGCTCGGTGAAGCGTATAGTTGAACAATTGTGAAAAATTGTTATTAAAATTGAAGAATACTCTTGTAGTCTGACGAACATGAAGAAACTTTGTTGAAATGTTTTGTTGTTTTTATATTTTCAGAAGCTCTATATATATCCCTCTCTCTCTCTCTCTCTCTCTCTCTCTCTCTCTCTCTCTCTATATATATATATATATATATATATATATATATATATATATTATTTTATAAAATTTTTATATAAAAATCAGGCCCGGCTGTAGTTTTGCCCCCTGGGCGAATATGATAATTTTAAATTCGAGGGCGAAAGCTTGAGACGATACGCGATTAGTTTCCCGATCGCGATGGTGTGGGGGGGAGGGGATATTATTGCAAAAGAAAAGTTTTACACAAACATGGGCAAAGGCCCTTGTGCAAAGCCGTGACCCGGGGGGGGAAAGGGGGGAAAGGGCCCCCCTTCTGGCCCCGAGGGATAAAAAAAAAAAAAACCCTTTTTTTAATAGGTTTTAAGGTTTAATGAGTTTTAGTGTCCAAATTTTTTTTAATAGAAAGAGATGTCAAAACTGTATTGAATCACATTAGCGGGCCCTAGGGTTTCTCAGGTCCCCCCCCGGGCAAGGACTAATTTTGTGACCCCCCAAACCTGTGATGGGAAGTGAAGCAAGTAAAGAAGGATGAAGCCCCGCGGGGGAAAATTTTTAAAAAATGTTTTTTTTTTTAATAGACTTACGATTTTTGAAAAAACCACGAAAATTTTCGGAAGTCATGGATTTTTAGTGTGAACGCTGGAAAACGTCCGGAAGCGTAGTTCACGCAAAGCAACTAAATCTTCCTTTGATGTGGAGGAATTATTCAATCGATAGCGTTTTAAATCATATAATCAAAAACGATTTTCCTTTTAAAGCGCCAGTATATTTTTGCGCCCCGGGAAAATTTGCCCCCTGGGCAGCCGCCGGGTCGCCCGCCACGGGCCGGCCTGTATATATATAAAATTTCAGTTTTTTTGGGGCCCTGGGTCTCTTTTGACCCCCAAAACCCCCGGGCCCCAAGGCCCCCCAAAGAAAAAAAAAAAATGTACAACTGAATTTTTCAAAAAAGAGAGAGTTTTTTGAAATAGGGCTGCCCATACGGACCACTCGCGCCCCCCTAAAAACAATTTTATTGCTGGTGATTAGTAAAAGTTTTCCCGCAGGTTTTGGGGTTTTAAGAAAAGGAGGAAAATGAAAAAAAACATTTAAAAAGGCCACAATTTTTGTACGGGGGCTGTCCCAGACCCCGGCCTCATTATTTTAAAAATCAAAAAAAGTTGCACGGTGGATGCAATTCGGGAGTGGTTCTTTACAACTCATTTAAAAAAAAGGAAAGTTTTTAGCGAGTTATTGGGGACAAAATTTAACAGCCCCTGTAGTGAGCTGATAGATCACGAAAAACTTTTAAAACACGTTTTGTTTCTTGGAAATTGAAATATACGGGGAAACTTGGGAATGTGCATCAGAGGGGGGACGTGTGCTTTTATATTGCGGTCACTTGAAAGGGTTTTATGAAAACAAAATTGCTCTCCCAAAGAGCATCATGTAAATCACTAGCCAATCAAAAAGGACTGAAGGCAATCATAAATCTTTGCACTTTTAATTTCATTCTTTGCTGGGTTTTTTGGGTTTATTACTTTCAAATTCCCATCCATTTTGTTTTTATATGAGGTACTTTTGGTGGTAGAAGTCACTCAAAACTTTAAGAAATTCATTGTGTAGAGGGATGGATTAAAAGAAAAAACCTTTTATTGGTCCCGGACTTACATTAGAAAACGGATGAATCAATTAAAAAAAAAATGAATATGAGAGAAATAGATTGAAAAACAATTTAGTACAAAAAAAGAAATTTTTGATAGAAAAATGGAAATTTAAATGGGTTTGAATAGAAAATGAGGGTTTAAAGTGAATAAAAAATAAAAAAGTGTTTACAGTGAACTTTAAATTTACAAATGTTTTAAAAATTTTAACGGAGCTTTAAGAGGACATTCCCGTTTTGAATTCAAAAATTTACTTACCCTTTAGTAGTACCGTACTTATAGTTGTGCACTTTTAAAAACCCGTGGGAATCGGTAGTTTTTAAATTGATCGTCGATATGCGGACGAGACTGCGACCATGAAATAAATTTTGAACATAAAATTTTTATAGTTTGGTTTTTTAAAACTGTTTTCAACCGGGAAACAAGGTATCAAACAAAGACAGATAAAAATAAACTTTCTATAATTATGTTGTAAAGAGAATTAAGAACACGCATCGAGTTGAAAGTTTCGACGGGCTCAACTTTAAAGTTTTCAAATAGTTTAATGAAAATATTCAAACATAGTCAACTTCTACATGACACTAACCCCTAAAAAACCCAAACAAATATTAAAAAAAACATTAACTACTCGAACAAAAACCATTACAATGAAACACTGTTGTTTGCTGCCCTCATTGACTTTCTTACAACCTGAAAAGGGTGCGATTTGGAAAAATTTTAAGAATATGAATATTATTTTTTGATAAATTTTCCAAAGTCTTAACCAGTTTGAGAAATTACTGGAATTATTGAAAATTTATTGTATACTTTTTATGTGAGGGGGGACTATTTTGATTTTCGGTAACTTCTTTTTTTGTGATGTAAATAAAAAAAAATCGCTAAAAATTTGAACGAAACCAGAAGGTTATTGTAGTTGAAAAAAACGTAGTTAGAAATAAGGACTTTGGTTTGAATTGCGTATTTTGGGAACACGGCTTCCTCTTTGGGAAAGCCAGTCTTGAAGTTTGAAGGATGATCGAAAAAGAAGGCTGGGTGTAAAATAAACGGGCTTAAAGGGTAAATGTACAGCCGTACGAGCGCCCCCCCAAACCCAAAAACCCAAACCCCCCCCAAAAACCCCCAAAAAACCCCCCCGACAATCAAAGCCCAAACAACGAAGTTTTTTTAATGGCCAGAGTGTACACAACTTGGTACAATTTATTCCCAGATTTTATCCGGTTACATGCAAAATTTGTACTTATTATAAATTTTTAGAAATTTTTGAATTTTTGATTTTAAAAAATCCATGGGAAAAAAAGTGGGGTAAGTAAAATTTGAGGGAGAAGTTTTTCATCATTTTTTGGGAAAATGAAGTTTTCATGCCTGTTCCATTTCATGAACAATACGCAAAAGAGTAATTAAATGGAAAAAAGCTTTCGAAATATGAAATAGGCGGTTTAATATAATTTTTAGTTCTTAGCTGTCTTTCGTTTTAATAAAAAACATGCATGTTTAAAAGTGAAAAGTATAGGTTTTTGCAAAGAAATGAAAAGAAGGGGTTTTTTAAAGCGATGAAACTTTTTATTTGCGTTTCAAGAAAACATGAAACAAATAAATTAATAAAAAAATTGAGGGTGATATTGGTTTTTATGTACTTTAAACTTTACAAAATTTTTCCCGGGTTTAAGTGCACGTTTTTAATTGACTATAATTTGAAAATTTCCAAAGTGTGTGTAACACAAATAAGCTATCTCTTTGGCACCCCAACACAAGAGTTTCTCTGGGGGCACTTACATTGCTTTTTTTTCCCTCAAAAAAAAAGGGGACTACTTCTTTTCCAACTAAATTTTAAGTGATCTTTTCTATAAAGTAAATTCTATTCTTTGGATTATATTCAGAAAATTTTCAAATTTTCGCCCACACACAGAGAATTTCTCATGTGGGTCTTTCTTATTTTTAACTATATTGGATTTAAAAAATTGTAAAGTGTTAAAGAAGAAAAAAAAGATTTTTAAAAAAAGAATGAAAGAAATCTTTTTGATTACAGAACTTTTCAGAGTTTTTGAAGAAATAGTATTTTACGTTGTTATTTGTTTTAATGTGTGTGGGTTTTTACTTATGTAGCCCAAATGCAGCGCGGGTTTAAACGCCTGTTCATGTGATCGGGGGGCGGGGGGGAATTTTCGCCCCAGTTAAAAGGGGGGAAGGGGGTTTTTTTCATGGTTTCCTTGTAGTCTGGGCTAATGCGGGGGGTTTCCCTACAATAAGTCGGCTATGACCGCCCCCTTCCCACATCATTCATTCCCAAAAGAACCTTATCCATCATTCTTTTCGGTTAAAAGTATTTTTAAAATATTTTCCAAAATTTCCCAAAAATTTTTCCCCGAATTTCAACTTGAAGTAAAGTAGGTTCTCATGAACTCCCCAAACAAAAACATCTGAAAATTCACATACGTATGCGATGCGCGCCAGTTTATTTTAAAAGTTGAATAAACCATATCCCCCGGAATTTGCGTATGGTTTGTCTCAGTTAGAAATAATCCCCTTTAATCAAAAAAACCACCAATAGAGAATCGATAGTCAAGCAAGGGGGGGTGTTCCAATACATGATTAATTTTTTGGAGCTGTAAGGGTTTATGACGAGCGGGAGTGGGTGAATTTGCAGTGTTGTTCTTGTCTCGCTACATGTATAAAATCAAACGCGGGGTTGATAAAGGGCCGCTGTTCTACACGGAGGGGGGCAGGCGCTACCTGCTTTGGGAACAGATTTCTCCCAACACACAACTTGTTTAAATATTGTTTGGGGAAAAAGGAGATTTTATTTTTTTCATTTTATATCGGTATGTTCCCCCCAATAAACTAGTTTTTTGATGGAACAACTCCCATTTTTGATTTTTTGTGGGGGGGATCGTTAAGCAATGTAATCAGTATTTTTCCGGTTTTTTTGAATTTGTTTGAATTAAAATTTGTTTTGTGAAATTGGTTTTTCTAAACATTTCTTCGCTTCGTAAATTTTTTACGTAATCACCTTAAAAAAAAATTAGGGTCAAGTGAATTACATGACGTAATAATATTGTTGGCAAATAAGTTAATAGTCAAAAAAATAAAAAAAGTTTTTTTTTAAAAATGTGAACCCAAAAACTGAAAACGAATGTAACGAAAAAATATTTAGTTAGAAAAAGTTTTACCGAGTGGGAGTGCTCCAAAGGGGCATTTTAAAGGGGTTTTATCATTTGGGTTTACCATGCTATTTATTTCCACCAATCTCAGAAAAAGGCTATTGGACTTGGAAAAAGGGCATTACAAAAAAATTCATAGGAAAACGCCATATAGCTTTGTTAGACGAGCGGATAGAAATAGTTGAGTAAAAAAGGGTAAAAAAAATGTTGAGGGGGGTTTTACCAATTTTATACTTTTTTTTTTTTTCCCTTCAAAATGGCGCCCCGTCAAGTTGAAAATTTCGAAATGTGTATAAAAAAGAAATTAATTTCACGCAAAATTTCTTCTTTTGGAAAAAAAAAATATTTTTTTTTTTTTCATTGTTTTTGTAATGGTTTTTTTAAAATTTTCTAAAATTCTCAAAAAAAAGGGTTCCACCCGTAGTAAAAAAACTATAAGATAGAGTTAGAGGGGAACCCAAAATTTAAAAAAAAAGTTAAATGATACCTGAGCCGTGACCTGTGGGAAAACCGTCAAAAAAACACGAAAAAAAACACAACAAAAAAAAAAACTTAAAAACAAAACCAATTTTTTCAGTGTAAAATGCCCTCGATAAAGCCGTCTAACTAGTGAGACATTAAGAGTGGGGAATATATGTGTAGTTAGTTTGTATAATTCTTGTGTTTGCTAAATTTTTTAAACTATTTTTTTTCCCAAATTCCCAGGGAAAACGCGCTTTAGTAGACTAAACGCTGTGCAACTCAGCAGGAAAATGCAATAATAAAATAGTTTATTCCGTCAGTTGGATTTGACGTAGTTTGGAACGTGGAGCGAGAACGAGCGAGACAAGTGGAAATTGCAAGAGTGACGGAAAAGAAAAACGTGGGGGAAAATAGATGTCAGAGAGATTAGACGTTGAGATGGTAAATTGAATATTGAAGAAAGTTTCTCTAGGGGGTTCACAAAAAGGAAAAAATGTGGAGGGAAAAAAGCTGAAAATTTCTGTAAGGGATATTGATAGAAATTTTTTTCTCATTTTACCACATTATGGAACCAAGAAACAATCATTTTTTTTTTGGTTTAATATTCCCCGGGGAGCTTTCCAAAAATGAACGCAACTGTTTTGGAAATAAACATTGAAAATGCCTTATTCCATCAGCCCGCGCTTTAAAGTCAGCTTAGCGCATGTGGAAGTTCGACAGTGATAGCCGGAAAAGGGGGGGACGAATCGTCTGGGGCAAATGCACATTGCTTGGCGCAGGGCAAACCACCAGCCGAAACGGTTTGTTCAGCAGCTTTTTGTTCTGTTTCCAACATTTCCCCACGAGGAAATTTGCCGGGTTTTGTCAGTAAAGTGGGAATAATTGGAATCATTGTCAATACTGAGTGTGATACTTTAAATATTCTCGTTTTGGGGATGTCTCAAAGATCCGGGGAAATATCCCGCGTCAGATTTGGGTTCCCCAAATATTTTTTGTATATACAAAGATATTTTATTTGGTAGCATAATTTTGTCCCCGGAGGAGAAGAAAAACCCCCCGGCGCTAGTGGTGTTTAAAGGAGACGGTTCCATTTTGTGGAAAAAATAATCTCTCACCATGTAGAACTATCCGTATTATACGCAAAAAATTTAGAGAGTGTAATCTACACACAAGACAAGCCCTTTTAAAAACACATGTTAGTAGTGTGACAATGAAAACTTTTATTTACTTCTGTTGGACCGTGCTAAAGTTTAAAAGAAGTATGAAAAGGCCCGTTTACAAAAAAGAAAAATTTATAAAAGAAAGCCCCAAAACCCTTCCCCAAAACTTTGTAAAATCAAACCCAGTTTTTTACCCCTCGGCCAGTGGTAAGAGAGGGAGCGCACGATGTTGTTAGTGGGACCGGGTGCCCTGAATAAACTTTTCATCCCCCCACCCCACCAACCCCCCGCCACCCAGGCACCGGGGGGAGCGCCCTGATAGCGAACAAGGGATGTCCCATGTTTTTACCGACATTTTCCTGTGATAGAGAACCGTGTTTTCAAAGATAGGATGAACGTACCAGGAAAAAAAAAGTCGTAGTAGGAGATGCGATTTGGGGGGTTTGGGGGGGTTAAAATATTGTTTTCATTTTTCCCCCATCCCTAAATGAGTTATTATTTACAAGGAGTTGGTAACTGAATGGATAGCGCTCTAGCTTATGAACGTGAGGGTTGTCACATCGAATCTTATTGCCGTCGCTTTTTATTATTAGAAATCGATATTTTTTTAATACCATTGTTATCTATAGTACCAATCTTCAACCCCAGGGGAAAATTTTTTAAGCAGGATTTTTAATAATTTATAAAAAGTAACTACCAAAAAAATAAAAAATTTAACGAAATTTTAAATCGAATAAAATTTGTTTTATTTTTCGATAATTAGTGGTTAGTTTTTATTACCCTTTGGTAACAAGTTATTTTTGGGATTGCAATATTGGATTAGCTTTAATTGACAATTTTTATTTGGTGATAGGGCCCCAATAGTTTTGGGTTTAAAATTGCGGTGATTTTCTGACTCAGTTTTTTTTGATAATTTTCGAAAAAAGCGGGCAAAATACGAAAAAAAACACGGGGAAAGCACCCCGACTTGCCGCCCGCGAAATTTTCTTTTTTCCGAATTTAAAAAATTTGGGTTTAAAATTCACAAGCGAAAAATATCATTTTGAATTCACTTTTTGAAACCTTTGGAGCTCGATGGGGTAGGTTGGGTTTTGGCTCACTACTTTGTCTGTATATCTTTTTAGATAAAGATTTAGTTTATGTTAATGATTTTACGCGCATAAGCAAGACGTTCAAGTAAAGCGCGTTTGGGGTTTTAACATGTTTTTGTTACGAGCCAATTGAAAATTTGGAAATGATCACGAAAATGAGAAAAATCAAGATAACCCCCAATTGCGCCCCCGGGGGCTAAGTCAAATTTCGCTAGCGGTTAAAATTAAAACACCGTTGGGGGGGGTTCGGCCCCCCTAAGGGGAGTTTTTGTAAAATCCCTTTTCCCCATATCACTCCATGTTTTTATTTTAAACCCCTCATTTGACCCGATAACCATTTGGTGGGGGGGGTTTGCAACATAAAAAAAAAATTCTTTCTGATTAGAAAAAAATGAGTAAAATGTAATGAATACATAAATTTGGATTCGAGTGTTCCCCAGTGGTCTTGTCACTCGAGAGACTTGAATGGGGGTATATTAAAGAGATTTCAAAAGAAGTGTTGGGGGTGAAGCTTAATACATGGAATGGGATATGATTTGATACGGTTACAACATTTGAGAAACCGAGTAGAAAATTTAAAGCAATGAAATAAAAACAGAATAGCTGGGGGACTTTTCATTTTAGTGCGTCCATCAGAAAAAGAATGCAAAAGCAAAAAGAATAAAACATTCACATTCGACAAAATAAAAGCACATATTATTTATAATATACAGCAAAACCCGGGATAGTACTGATAAAAAACCTTCCCAATAATAACATTTTTAGAAAAACTTAATAAATAAATAGCGTATTGTAAACAAAATAAAAAAGAATAAGGAGAAAAATAGAGTCTATTCCCTGTGAAAACCAGGTTTTAAAAAACCCCGTGTAGGATTTGAGAGATAAGTTTTTGGAGATAATTTATTATAAACAGGTCGAGCAAAATATTACATTAAAAGAGTCAAACAATTTTTAATGCTCAAGTGAGGTATTATAGGGACTTTGGAAAGATAAAGAGTTAGAGAAAAAAAGAAAGAAATTTAATATAGGTGGGGAAAAAAAATGAAGGAAGAGGGGAAAAAGAGGGGGTGGGCGGAAAAGGAAAGTGGGGAGACGGAGACCCAATGAGAAGACTTAATCTGTGCTGTAGAGAAGGGATAGTGAGTTGGGGACGAAAAAGTAACGAAAGATAGGATGGAGAACGAATGTTTAGAGTTTTTTGACATTTTGTTCGTGGAAACCATGACGTGATTTTTTCTTTCACTAAAAAATTTTCATAAAAAACCCCTAGTGATTGAACCTCCCCCCCCCAAGGAATTGTTTTCACCAAAAATGAACCCAAAAATGAGTCTTTTTTTCAAATGGGGGCTTGGATTCGTAGGGTACATCTAAAAAGGCCCCACTTATAAGAAACGCTTCACTAGGTCAAGAAGGCTGTGAAAAACGACTTTCAAAGTACGGGGTAAGTAGAACGCTAGACACATTTAAGAAAGGCCGTAATTATACTTCTACTTCTCGACCGTCGCTACTTGCCCCATTCACAGTTTAATCAGCATAATAATAACTAGGAAAACGCAACATACGAGCTGTTGGATGAGCGACAAAGAAAAGAAAGGGGGTGAAGAATGTATAGCATTTGGGTTTAATACAGTTATGTCACTGCCGCTAATTTTGTTCATTACCCTTTTAACGTTTGAATTTATTTGGGAACACCGGTTTCTTAGATTCTAAGACTTTGAACGTCCAAATAATTGAGGTTGGTTGGTTTTCCGGTTTTCCAATGGGGTGTATTCCCCCCTCCCCCCCCATAGTACCCAAATTACCGCCCCAAACTTCGACTACCCACTGGAATGTGGGTGAAAAAAAAAGAAATAAATTGGGGTTTCAAATAACGAAGATGACATTCACGTTAGCCCGTTTTTGACCCCAAGTTTTGAAGTAAAAAAGGATTTAGTGAAGGAAATTTTGCATGTTAAATTGTTAATAATTCATAAAAAGCAAGCATATTTCCACCTAGCGAATTTCATGAAATCGAAAACGTGTAAGAATCGTATACACTCCAAAAAAAAAAATTTTTATTTTAATAATTGCGTTATTAGAAATTTCCCTTTTTAAAGCCAGGAAGGCATTTGTTCGATTTCCCCCGATCTTGATGCCCAAAGCCCCGCACTTAGATCAAATTTGGGGAATAGAAGGCATGGAATCAAGTTTCTTCCAAAAAAAACACTAGTTAGAGCAAACACTAGCGTAGACCCTGGAATCAAAGTTCATTGCATTTAATTTAAAATATTCAATAAATATTTAATTTAATTTAAATAAAATAGGGTGGTAAGATCGCCATTGTGGTGCCCCCTCCAAACGATCCTACTCTTATCCTCAGCCTTAATTGGGGAACAATGATTCTGTATCAAGTTTCGATGTTATTGAAAAAAAAAAAAAAGTGGCGCAATCGGTATTATAAGGAATGTGTCAGAACTGAAAAAAGATTTTGGGGGTGGGGGAAAGACGCCATTATGAACGGGCAAACCAACGCAACCCTCAAGATTTGGAACTACTCACATAATAGAAAATAAAAGCTTTGATTGGTTGGAAATTGAATTAATTTTTTTCCAATTTTGTAGACTTTGAAATAGTTAATCATTATTATGTTTAAATTACGTGAAAATTTTAATTATTTTGGGGGGAATTGGGTTTCGAATTTTTTTTTTCCTATGTTTTCCTATCAGGGATTTTTAAACTTCAAAGGTTTTCAGAATTGGGGCAACCCATGTTCTCAAAACGTTTTGGGTAACGAATTAGTTTTGGGGGTTTTTGGGTTGCAAAAATTTCAACGTTTTAAAGTTTAAAGGGGAGCCGGACATCAGAAACATATTTATTTTCCCCGGGGAAGTTTAAGACTTTGCTTTTTGATCCAATGTAATAGAGTAAAAAAGGATCCCTTTAAAGAAGAACTTCAATGAATTTGGAATTTTCATTGTCCCTTGGAAGATTTTGGTTTATTTTTGTTTTGAAGGAAAAGCGTTTTATTTGTATCGTTCTGACATAGGTGATTTGTTGGGGTGAAAAAAATTTTAAAGCAAAAATATTTTTTATTAAAAATCGGCATAATACTTTTGTGCTCAAAATTTTTTCGAGAAATGTACAAAAAATGAATTACCCAAAAAAAAAAATAAGTAAATTTTTTTGTATCTTTTCATACCGGTATTTAAAAAAATCAGTGAAACTATACTTAATTTTAAAAATAATTTTGCTTTGTTTATAATTAAACAAGTCAAGCTTAAATTCCAAATTACTTTTCCACAAAGATGTGATTAAAAGTGCAATTTGTCTATAATTTATATGGTAATACGCACACTCTTTCGGCATTGCTGCCTGAAAACCCCTGAAGTATACGTATCACCCAGGTGGATTGGTTTATTTTAGCCACAATGTACTAAAAATTTGTGCTTAAAAGATGGTTGCTCCACTCGCTTATAGGTTAAGTGGGGGTGTAGATAAAGAGATTGTTTTTTTAAACACAGATGCTCTTGTAGCCTGTAAGGGGAAAACTGTTAACCAACATGTATTACACACACAAAACACACACCAATTATATATAAAATTTTATATTAATATAATACAAAATTTTATAATATAATATATAATATATAAAATTTATAATTATAATATATATTAATATATATTATATTATATATATATATATATATATGATTTCACTCAAACTCTGGTTCTTTTTTTAAAAAATGGGTGTTTTTTTGTGTTATTTTTTTTTTGGTTTAGAAGGGTTGTTTTTTTTTTAAAAAATATAATTAAAAATCCCATAAGGGAAAAAATTTAAATTTTTTAAAGACCCAACAAACGGTGCTTGTTCTTTTGGGTACAAAAAATAATTTAACTTTAAAAAGTTTTTAAAAAATAATTTTATAAAAAACATTTTAAAAATTTTAAATAAAAAAATTATGTATTATTAAAAATATATTGGTGAATAACCAATTTTAAACTAATTTTTCCGGGCCGTGGGATAAAACAGATTTTGGGAAAAAATTAATTCCTATAATAAAAAATTTTTAAAAAATTTATTATCAAAATTAAAATATATTTAAAATTATATAAAAAAGTTAAAAAATGAATTTAATGAGGAATAACCAGAAATTTTTTAAAAATTTTTTTTTGGTTTAAAAAATGGGGGGGGAAAAAAAGGGAATATGTGGGGAAAAATGAGGGGAAAGGAAAACAGGGGGGAAGGGGGGGATTGGCCAAAAGGGTTATGTAAAAATTAAATTAGCCTGTTTAAAAAAACGAATAACCAAAGAGATGCACAATTGGGTTTGGCTTTCCAAAATAAAATTTTGGGAAAACGTAAAAATGGAAAAAGAAAAATTGTTTTTAAAGGTTTCCCCCTTCAAAAAACGAACCCGAAGAGTTTGATAGGGAGAAAAAGGGTTTATGTAAAATTTTTAAAAATTTATGTTTTATAAAGGGGGAAAAGATAAAACCAAAAGAATGCCTTTTACAAGGGGTTTTTTTTTTGGGTTTGTTTCCAAAAAATAGGCCTTAGGAGGTAGTATATTATGTGAAAAAGAAAAATTGAGCTTTAAAAAAATGAAAACACGTTTTAAAAAGTTTTAAATGAAGACTTGAAAGTAAATTAAAAAAAGGATGTTTTTGGTATGGAGGATAACCTTTAAATTGAAATTGCGTAACATCCCATGGGTTTTGTTATTTTTCTAAGAAAGGAGACCCCCCTTTTCCAAATTAAATATGTTTTCAATGGGGAAAAACCCTAATTTGCCAGGTTTTTAAGAAGAAATTAATTGCCCCCACTTAAAAAAATGATGAAACATTTTAAATTGAAAGGAAAAATTGAAAACTGAAATGGGGGAAAAAAGGTTAAAAAGGTTAAATGTTTTTGGCTAAAATTCATTCATTTTAAATTTTGTTCCAAATGAAAAAAAATTGGGCGCCCCCCCCCCCCTAAGTTTCCCCAAATAAAACAAAGGAAACCCTTTTCCTATCGGAAAATTTGGGACCTCCCTTTATCCCCTCACAAACGCCCACCAATCCTTTTTGGGGAAAAATTTTGTTAAAATTTTGGGTATTTAAAAAAATTTTCCCATTTTTCTCCATATTTTCCCATTATCTTTTAAAATTTTTTTCTCCCAGAAAGGTTTTTAAAACCACCCCAAAGCTTTGTTAAAAATGGTTTTTTTAAAATTATTTAATGAAACCTAAATTCCATTCTAAAAGATTCGATTCCTTTCCAACTGATTTCGGGATTTCCAATAACCATTCTTATCCTCTTTTCCTTTTCGGAGTTAGTAAACTTTTCAAAAAAGCCCCTCTATTTTCCCCTTTAAACCCTTTTTTTTCATTCCTTTTTCCCAATTTTGTTTGTTTTTCAATTTCGATTAATAACCCCCCTTCTTTTCCCAGTTTCTTTCCGGGTTTGTCCTTCATTCCCCTTTATAAATTTTCTTTTTTCTAAGTCCCCGGGTTTTTCTTTTTTCCCCCCCATGGCTTTTTTTTATCGGCTTCCCTTCTTAAAAAAGGTTTAAAACAGTAGAACAGGGGGAATTTAAAAAAACCAAAATTTTAAAATAATTCGCCCCCCTTAAAAAAATTTAAACTAACCAAAATTTTCCAAATTAAAAAAAACCATTTTGATCCCAAAAATTAAATAATAAAATTTTTATTTTAAAAAAAATTTTTAAAAAAGAGGGGTTTATAAGAAAAAAATGGGTCGGAAAAAATAAAAGTTTTTTCCTGCCCCTTTTAAAATTGTTGGGGGAAAAAGCAAAAATTAAAGGAAAAAAATCCCAAAAAAATTGAAAGTTTTTTTTAAAAAACCCCGTGTTTTCGCCCTCCTTATTTTTTTTGTTTTATTTTGTTTAATTTTTAATATTATAAATTTTTTCCCCCCCTCCACGGGGCTTCTTTTCCCTTTTTTCCAATTGGGTGTCTTCAAACTTTATGTTTAAAAACTTTTAAATTTTCCCAAAGCCCAAAAATTTGGGGGTTTTTTTTAAACAACCGGAAATTTAAATGGGGCAAATTATAAAATTAAACCAACGACCGGGGAAAAAAATATCAATACCCATATTTCCATTTAAAAAATCATTTAAACCCAAAAATGTGAAAAATAAAAATTTTTTTAGTTTAATAAAAAAGAGGGGTTTTTTTGAAAAACCCGGGGGAAAATTGGTGTATTTTCCTCAACAGTTAATAAGGATAGGTAATTTTAAAACAAGAAGAAAGAGAATTGAGAAAGGAATAACGAAAGGGGTTGGGGGCCCCCGCTCTACCCCCTGGATGTCCCCAAAACGCCCCCCAAAAATCACGTCATAATTTAAGGGGGTTTGTAAATAATTTGTTAAATTAAAAAAATACTTTGGGTTTTTTTTGAAACTCCCCAAAGGAAAAATTCAAATTCCTTTCTTGAATGGGAAAAAGTGTGGAAGTTATTTAAAAAAGTATTTCAAATTTTCCCAAAACCGGTCAAGGGTTTTAAAAGTTCTTTTTTTCTGAACAAAAACCTTTTAACCTGGAAAAACCCCCTTAACATTTTTTGGGAAAAAATGTGGATTAGAAACCAACAAACGAGGGGACGAAAAAACCCAAATCATCTCCCCCCTTGGGTCGCTGTTCAAAACAAAATCTTTAACTATTTTGTTAAAAAGGGTTATCCCAATTATTGGGGGTTTTAAAACATCAATGGGCCTAGTGTTCAAATCTTTAAACCTGCCCCCACTGGTAGAAAAATTTTTTCCCCTGTTTTAAAAAATTAAAATTTGACTTCTATATTACGTATTTTTTTTATTAACCTTTAAACGTTTTGGAAAAGTTTTTTTAAAGAAACAGACGGTCCAGGCATTTTTTAATTTCAAAAAATTTTGATTTTTAGAAAATTTTCCCCCCAAAATTCAAGCCAAAATTTTTGGAAAAAACCAAAAGAAGTGAGATCAGGGGTTTGAACGGGTTATAGAGGCCAGGTGGGAATTAAAAGGGGCCCAATTTTCCTTTTGAAAAAAATTTAATGGTTTTGTGGAAAAAATGAAGGAACCCCCCTGGGGGAAACAGAGCCCGTTTTTTGGAAAAATGTTTTTTTTGGGTTTTGGCACTTTATGATAAAAAAAAACCATTTCTCAAGTTTTGGGGGGAGGGTTGGGTAAGTTCTTTGGGTAAAGGAAAACCGGGGGGGAAACCAGGTTTTTCAACATGGATGCAAAAAAAAGTAATTTCCGGGGGGGGAAAACAATTTTGAAAACTTTTGGGAACAAAACCCTTCGGGTTTTTTGGTTTCAAAGTTTTTCCCCTGCCAGGAAAGGCGAGTTTTTTCCCATAGAAATTTTTAAATTTGATGTAAAGGTCCAAAATTTGAAATTTTGCAAGGGGAATGTTTTTAAATTGTTTTTTAATGTCCTTATATTCAAAATATGGAGGTACGGATTAATTTTAAAAACCGTTTTTTAAAAGTTTTTAACCAACGTTTACCAAGGATGATGAAAACTTGGCAAACTTTTTTGTTTTTTTTAAAAAATTAAAAATTATGGTCTGTAAAGACAAATTTTAAAAAAATTTAGGAACATTTTACAGGTTTTTAAAATTTTAATTTAAATTATTTTCCCTTTTTAGGTAAATTTTAATAAAAACAATTAAAAAAAAAGAATTTTTTAAAAAATAAGACATTTAAATTGTTAAAATAAAGAATGGAATTAGGGGTATGAAAGAAAAAAAAATAAAAGAAAAAACAAAAGGATTTCCCAAATCTTAAATTAGGAAAAAATTTGAAAATCCCTTTTTGTTAGAAATTAAAACGTTAAAAAAGAGGAAAGAAATTTTAAAAACCCAAATTGGTTTTTTAAGGTCCCCCGGTTTGGGAACGAAAACCCCCGTTCCTTTTGGTATTTGGGTTTTTCGCGATTTTTTTTAAAAAAAGAACATTGCGGGGGTTAATGAGGATTGAAATAAAATTGCGGGGAATAACCATTTTTAAACGATCATCTTATTTTTTTTAAAACTTTCCGTTTTTTTTAAGGTTGAAAAACTTTTAAATATGTCGGGAGGGGGGAAATTTTGAAACCTCGGGGGAAAAACAAAATAAGAAACTGAATGGGTTTTAATTTGGTTGGTTTTGTTTTTAAATTAAGGGGGGGCCCGGGTGAGTTTTTTCACTATTTAATTTTTTATTCGATGTGTTTTACAAAATTTTTCATCCGCGAATTTCACCCGGGGGTTTTATAAATTTATGGGTTTAAAGCCAAAACCCGGGACAATAAGGGTTTCTTGGGGGGTATTTTTTAATTATAACACAAATTAATCCCCTAATGGTTTTCAACAAAGGGTTGGGAAAAAAATGGTGAAAAATTTCTGGGCAATAGCTTTTAGTTTTTTCTTTAAAAAGCTAGAAAACTGAAAATTTTGAAAAGTTATAAAAAAATTTGAAAATTTCTTTTTTGGGAAAATAAAAAATATTTTCTTTTTTTGTTCCCGGTAAAATTAAAATTTATAAAAAAAAAAAATTAAAAAAAAAAATTTAAAAAGAAATGGACTAGGGAAATTTAAATTTTGAAATTTTTTTTTGGGTTTCAGGGGAAAAAGAAAAAAAATGAAAAAAAAAATAAAAACGAAAATTTTTTTCAAAACCAATCAAATTAAATCGTAAATTTTGATTATTTATTTGTAAAAAACGTACCAAATTTACCCCTTAAATTTTGAAAGAGCAATAAATTTAAAACAAAAAATTGGTTTCTAAGTTTCAAAAAAAACGTTTTGGGAAAAAAATCAGGTAGTAAAAGTGAGGATAAAAAGGGGGTTTTTTTCCCGATTTTGTAACAAAATGGTTTAAAACAGATTTTGGGGTTAATTTTATTTAAAATTAAACCCCAAATAAATTCTATTCAAAATAAGGGGATAAAAAACTGTGTTTTTTAAAAAGGGTTCATTTTTTTTTTTGTAACTTTTGGAAGAAAATTTTTTTGGAAATTTGGGTAATGATGATTTTAGGTAATGTACGCTAATTTTGGGAGGAAAAAAATTTAGTTTTATTATGGCTTAATTTTTTCGGGGTTGTTTTTGTTTCAATTCCAATTTGATTTTGTTATTATTTTAGTTTTTTCTTTTCCCCAAAAATTTTTTTAAAAAGTTTTTAATTTTTAAATAAAACTTTTTTTTCTTAAAAAACGGTTTTTTAAAATTATACAACTGTAAAAATTTTTTAGGGGGGTTTAAAAACCCCCCAAAAGCCCAATAAAAAAGGGTTTATAGGGAATATTTTTTGAGTTGGTATTTAAAATTTTTAAAATTTTGGAAAACCCAATTCTTTTTTGACCAATTCTTTGGTTCGGGGAAAAAAAATTTCCAATTTTAAAACATTATTTTTTTACTGGGGGTTTTTAAAGTGAAAATTTTCTAAAAATTTTCCAAATTTTTTTCAATCTGAATTTTTTTTTTTTATTTTTTTTTTTTTTCCGGTGTTCCGCCCGTGAAAAATTTTTAAATTTAAAATTCTAAAAAAAAAGTTCCCATCCAAAAAATTATACAAATTAGTTTGTTTAATTTTATGGGTTTTGTCCGTGGTTATTTTGGGGTAAAAAAATAGAAAATTTTTTTTTTTTCGGCCCCTTTTTTTCCCCCCCAAAAAAAAAAAAAGCCCAAAAAAAAAAAAAAAGGGGGGAAAAAAAACCCCCGGGGCCCCCCATTTTTTGTGTTTTTAAAAAGGTTTAAGATTTTTTTTGGGGGGGATGGGGGGGTTTTAAAAATTCCCCCCTTTTAAAATTTTTTTAAAATTTGGGCATGCATTCAGAGCCCAATCCATGAGAGATTCGAGTACCGAAAGAGCAAAAACATGATATTTTTCTAGGTATCATTCACCTTCCGACTTTTTTTTTCAAACATCGAAACTGTATACATACATCATCGTTTCCCAACACGGTAGGATCGTTCGTATAGTTATAGTTTCGTTCGTTCGTTCTTACCACCCCAAAACAATCATTTGTTATAATGTAACTCATGATCAATACATCTAGGGTAATAATTTTAGGGATAGTAAACAATTCCAACGTTTGCATTGGCCAAACTCATCAAATTGGCCAAATTGAGAAAAAACTTATTTGACCCACACATTCTTGAAATTGATTGTCATAATCATATTTCTTATTGTTAGTTATTTACCAACGATTTTAGATATTATTGTCTTCCATGTCTTATAATTCTGTATTATCATTATACTCCACATGATTTGTCACTCATTTATATTTGATTTTTTATTCCGTGTCCGCGATGTAGCTGTTTTGAAACCATAATTTCTATTTTTCATGAATAAAAAGTTCTCTCCAAACTTTTTTTTTCCTATTATTCATTGAATATAGTTAATAAACGAAAATGTTGCATTGTTAATTCACGGCTCTCTAGATTCGCTGGTATCGAATGAAGTATATTTTATATGATCAAGGTATGTAGAGTTTTAGATTTTACTTTCTAGATATCTCGCTCATCACACAACGCATATTCTGCGTTCGCCTAGTTCATTGAAAAAAGTGAAATTTGGTTCGTTGAAGGACGATAAGAAATTTTCATTGAGTCGGGGAGTAAGATCTGACGTAGGTGTGTGTATATATATATATATATATATATATATATATATATATATATATATACCATATACCATCTCTAATCAATCACCATATTTAACGGATGGCCTATTTCAGATGTAACACAGAACTACAATTTTTTGTACAGAATAAAGTTATTCGAAATTGTAATTGAATCGAGTGTGGATTTGCTATTGCGTCTTGTCCAATGTTCTGCAAGTATTGCATTATCTCAGTAGCAGAAACTATACTAAAATATATCTTCAATTATTTTACTTCATATTTCGAACTGTGATACATTTAATCAATGCTATTCCTATTTCATCAGTATACCTGCATATGGACTTTGGATCCTGGCCTGACCCCCCACACCGGTTTCTAGCGTTTGGCCGGTTTGGCTGACAAGTTGCCTACCCACCAGTCTTCAGAAAAACAGACTTTTACTTTTGCTTCAAGCTGTACTTAACAGATCGGCTTGCTACCACTCAGCTTATATGTGTTAAGTGCGGTGTAGATAACGAGACTTCGATTATTTACACACAGATTGCCTCTTGTAGCCTGTAATGAATACTGTTCAACCATACATGTATTTACACACACACAAACACACACCAATATATATATAAATATATATATATATATATATACATACATATATATATATATATATATATATATATATATATATATATATATATATATATATATATATATATATATATATATATATATATATATATATATGATTTCACTCAAACTCTGACGATTCATGTTAGATTATAATAAGTAAAACTGGGCTGTTTTATAATCGTGATACGTTTTATTTTAAATCGACCAACGTTTCTACGAGAATGGTCTCGTCTTCTTCAGGGTACAAACTTATATTACAAAATTATATAATTGAAATACATCCTTTGATAGAGAAAACATCTTCAAGATCTTCAAGATGCAACAAATTCAGTGCTGCATTGATTCAAAATTATTGTGGAAATAGATCAATAAAATAATTCCAGGGGACTGTGGATTAAAACAGCCCAGTTTTGCTAATTATAATCATATATATATATATATATATATATATATATATATATATATATATATATATATATATATATATATATATATATATATATATATATATATATATATATATGAGATGAATAACATAATGATACTTAATACTAATTATACTCCTGTTGTTTTCCAGTGGGAATAGATTCAGTATTTCGGGAAAAAGTTGAGATTCCGTATAAGTGACAAATCAGAGAATTAATAAACGCCCAAAGTTCTTATGTATCAAAATTAAAATACTCAGCTGTTGGAAACATGTTATATCCACCCCAAAAGAGTTGAAACGACACACTTGAATTCAATGCAGGCCTATACATCTCACGAAATGCTTTATAAAATATGTTTTATGCTGGATACACGAATCGGAAGGGAGGGAAAAATGTGTAATACCTAGTTGGCAAACCCTCCGCATTGGGGAAGGGAACATCAGGGAAGAGGGGTGTTGGATGATGATCTTTAGCAAAGGTACTGATGTAAAACCTCATAATCCTGATGTCCTGTACATCATAAAAGAACAGAATAACGCAAAGAATGCATGCAGCAAGAGGGTTAGGTTTGGCGTGTTTCCAAAAGAATAGGTCATTGAAGGTGAAAGGTCAGTACTTATTAAATGTGAAACATGCAAGGCAGTTGTTTTAAACGGCTTCCCCTTATCACATGACACACATCGACACTGCCGACAGTTCATGCTAATTGATAGGTGAGACGGTTGATCGCTCATATATCTAGATAAATCTGATGTTTTATAGCATACTGGGGAAATGCATCAAACCTTTATTAATAGGAAATTGCTTTCTTCACATCCATGTTTGTCGTTTTATTTCCTTCGTGAATGTAAATATAGAACATTATTCAACATCTCAAAATATCTGCTACTTCAGGATGGTCACGAATACTAATTGCCATGTAGAAGAAAGAAATAATTGAGCTACTGGTGAAATGAATGATTGAAACACGTCTTTATAAATCTGAGTTTGAAATTGAATTTGTACTCTGAAATGTGAAAAGTATAAAAAAGCGTTACTCGTTGTTGTGCGCTATGAGATGGATGCGACTCGATTTAAATTCGTTCCAACACTGAAGACAATGTGGCATGACATTCACCATGGTACTTTGTATAATTCCAAATACAATCAAGAGAGAGGACGACCATCTACCTGTATCCGAAAGTTGGAACATATTGTTTAGTCACTCATGGCAACGCGCCGACTAATTGCGTACGCCATATTTCTGTTCGATTTCTCCGTACTTGCTTACGCCATATTCATATTTCGCATATTTCTTCCATATTTTCTTAAATAAATTCATGTTTATTGAATATTTCATATTTCTCAAAATTGAAACGGGATTATATACCTTGAACATTCATGAATATGGGTGGTAAAAATGGTAAAATGAGTGTGGTAAAATGTCATCAATTTGAAAACTAACATTCATTCTTAATTATATGATATTTCGATTCCAAGATGACCAAATGAATTGGGTCAGGGTAAGTTTCCGCCAAATAATCTAGGTTCTTAATCCTCGGTTTCTGCCTACTCCGAGTATTGAGTCTACTCATCCCAACTTATCCCCTTCTTATCCAAACGATCCCATCTTTTATCCATATCCTTTACTGGGGAATAATGATTTTGTATCAAGTTTCGATGATATTAAAAAAATCTTTCCCTCTTCTTTCTCACTCATACTACTGTGTCCCATTCATCTTATATAATTCTTCTTCTACGAGTTCTCCAGAAAGTTTTACATCCTCCCACCATCGCTTTCCGTTGAAAGTATCGAGCTTCATTCTTTCTTATAAAGTTTGATTCCGCATAGACACGAATCCTTAAATCTCCTATTCCTAAAATACCCGATTTCGCATATCTCTCTTTCCTAAAATGCTCGATTTCGCGGATCTTTCTATCCTAAGTGACCCGATTCTTCAGATCTCTCATTCAATATAACGCTTTTCGGTACTTGTCCTAGTTGAAATCTTTTCAAAAAGAGCTCTTCCCTCAAATATCTTCTTCCGTATAATATCCTTTTCCTGCAGCCCTCTCCTTTCACCACACATTTTGTTTAAGCTCTATTCAATACTTCGTACTTTACCAGGCTACATCCCAAATCCTCATCCTTGTTCGACCGAGTCGTCTCTTTACGCTGTTGTTTTCTGCCTCCTTAAACATTCCTCCTGGTATACTCTTAGTCTACGTTCTTCTCATATGCTCATACCACCTGAGTCTTCCTCTTCCTCTTCCTTCCTCATCGCTCTGCTTCTTTCCTCTCTATCTTTGCCATTCCTGCTGTGCTCTTAACAAACTCAGTCGTTTAAACTCAGTTCAGCAATCAGTCTGAGATATAAAAACCGAATTTTAATGTACACATATTTATTCAGCCACGACTGAATGAATATTCAGATAATCAAATCAACAATATATATCCAAATAAAATAACAAATACATTTTGATAACACAAAATTAAGATGAAGTAAATATATTTATATATATAAATAAGATTTAGATGAAAAGGAGAGGGTTGTATGTGAAGAAAACGATGGAGTCAGAGAAAAAAACTTCGGACGTATAGTTATTTTCCGTGCTAAACAAGTTAATTAGGAGAGATAAGGTGAATTTGGAGGAAAAGAAGACGAAGAGAATATGAAAGAGAAGAAAGAATCAGAACGAAGATTGAAATCGTTTCTTTCTACACAACTCTTGAATTGTTTTTCATCGCACAACTCATCGGTATATTTTTTTCAATTTGTTATGAGTTATGTTTTATATATTATATATATATATATATATATATATATATATCTTTGTGGTGCTGAAAACTCCACGGCCAGACGATTCAAATTTCCATCGTTTGCCTTAATTGGGAATGACTCGGTGTCAAGACTTCGATGTTGATAACGAAACTGATCAATATTCAAACTTTTCCCAAAATCGTCCCAAGTTCTGAGACGGTTCTTTTCTTCTGAACCAGACTAACTCTTGAGAAAGGTCTTAACATGGAGACCGAAATGTGGAGTAAGAATTCAACTCAAACGACGCGACGAAAAAACCCAATATCTAATACCTCATATCAACAAGCAAATGTTCCTAGATGATACATATTTTCTCTGAAAACACCCTGTGCCCCATATATTAGAGTGTATTTCCTTCATACTTTGACTGTACTATACCTTGATCAGGTGATAGCGTGGATCACCTTGATAATTACGTTAAGACGTAGTAAATGCACAGCCAGTTAGCGTGCCAGCACTAGTCCGTTAATAACGAACAAGGCGGTGGGGGAACTCCCACGCAATCTGAGCCCAGCATGGCCATGCTCACGCACGAGATCCATGCGACCCCTACAAGAAGATAGCAGCCAGTCAGGTGAACTTTGACACGGGCGTTTGATAAGAAGGTCAGATGTTTGTGTGAATTCAAGGGAAACAAGTGACCTTTAGAGAAGATTTGTTAATAGCAGATGTCTCGAAATGAATGATTTACTACTAGATTATCATTGAGCATTGAATTGTTGACAAATGTGTTGGAAGTTATTTTTCATACTAAAGCCTGATTTACACGGTCCAAGTTTTCATCCAAGTCCTTGGATTCAAGGGTTGATCACAAGTTCTTGGATCGTCTAAATGGAAAACTTGAAGCAAAAAGCTTCTATTCAACCCTGGAATTCAACCTTTCATCCAAGTCATTTTGTTTAGAAAATTCCTATATTTCGTTCAACCTTTGATGAAACCAACCAATCAGAGGTTTTGACGTCACACAAGTCTGGCGCGCATGCGCACTTGATGGCGACCGCTCGGTCTCCCGCCATATCTGATTGCCAGTCAGCTGTTACAAGTCATCTAGATACTCGATCAGCATGTTCAACTATTGTGATTAATGTGCCGTGTATGGCCTTCAATATATTGGACTGTGTAGACAGGCATCTAATGTTTCATCCTAGTTGCTGTCAAAGTACTTGGACCAACCTTTGAATCCACGGACTTGGATGAAAACTTGGACCGTGTAAATCAGGCTTTAGTTTATAACATATTGAAATTATGACATTCTTGATATGTACGATATTTTAGTTTTATTATTGAACCATCTCTCACAACGTTTTGCGAAACGATTTTATTTAAAGAATCACATGTATCGGCTCATAGGTCTATTTTTTGTAATTTCCAAAATTCATTTGATTTCCAGTTATTAATTTTCTCAACAATATACAAGACCATTAATGTTTGCCTGAATAACCCAACAGAAGTCGAGTTATTCAGGGGTATGAACGAGCGTATAGAGAAACCAATGACTCACGCAGGAATCTAACTTAGACCAGATTTGACTCCAATTTCTGAAGAAATGCCTAATGGTTTAGCCCTAGTGAAAGAGAGATGAAAGAGCAACCCAAGATAGGGAGATCAGACGTCCCGGTTTTTTACGGAAACTGTTCTTTTGTATTGGGTTTAACGACGCACTGTTATGATAAAAAAGATCTATTGGCGTCGGATGGATGATTAATGAGGTGATGGGATGATGAGATGAATGTTCTTGGGTAATGGGAAGGACAGTGGGGTGGAAGCGATCATGGCCTATATTGTAACAACCATCCCGGCATTAGCCAAGATGAAAAACCCCTGTAAGTATGGTCGGTGGCGGGGATCGAAGTGGGTTTGAAATCACTCTCCCGGATCACATGAACGCCATCTGCTGGGTAATTCTGGTGTTCGTTTTCAAAGTTTTTAACTGCATGCAACAGAAGAAGTTCGATAGATTTTTTATTAACACCATAGACATTTCCAAGTTAGATAGTTCAGCTTGTTCACAATATTAGAATCATTCTCGCGAATGTTTGGCATTACTGTTTTCATATATTATGTTTTTTTAATGTTCTCATATATCTCATGTACAATATACGTAGGAAGGTACTTCGGATGGTATTATATTCATATAATACACGACTTAAATTAATCTAAATGAGATTTCAACAAACGTCTCGCATAGGATATGACGTGAGCTATATTCTACTTGTGCAATATCTTTTTATGTTTTTATCTATATATACAAAGCCTTATGAAAGCTGCTAAAGCTAGATGACAAGCTTTATAAAAGAGAATATATGAGGAACTTATATTTCTTCATTCTGAATATTTTAAAATTATTATATACATTCAAATTAGATTTCTTCGTTTAAGTAGGATTAAACTCAAGTAAAAAGTGCAATATAAATATAAAAGAGAAATCTTTAAAGAAATATATGAGCATCTAGGAGCTTCAGATTACAATATTATGAGATTGAGATGGGAATCTATGAGATGGTATGAAAATGAAAATAAGAAAATAATACTGAAATATTAATGGTCTTAAAGGCCCATTCACGATTAAACTTGACTGTAAACTTAGGAACTTATTAATTGTTTGTCAAACGGTACCTCTCATTACTGTTCACGACAACATTAAACTCAGTACTTAACAGTAGCAGTAACTTAGAAGTTTGCAAACTCCAAACTTGGTTTCTTAAGTTTACAGAAAACGTGGGAATCGACCAATCAGCGCTCAGTTCAAACATACGGTCGACCGCCATATTGGCAGATTTTGTCTAGCGTATTGTTTGTTAACAACTATAGAAACATTAAGAACAAGACTTAATGATGTGTAATTGAAATACAACATTCTGAAAACTGTAATAATTCTATCATTTCTTATATTACGTATCATAAACTGTGATATATTTTTAAAAGCTCTCACTAGATTTTTTGTAACTGGTTGAAATTGAACGTATGAATAGTGTCGTGAATGAGGTAGCATTTTAGTAAGTGTACAGCCTCAAGTTGAAGGAATAAGTTCAAAATTAAGTTTAATCGTGAATGGGCCTTTACATTGTGCTGTTAGTATATTCTGATTCAAATATGCAAATGGGATTGATTTGTCTCTGTTGATCGAGCTTTTCCTTTCATCTATTTAATTTATTATTTCGATGCTACATAACGACCTCACCAATATTCCTTTCATCGCGTCGAATTAATACACCCGTGGTGTAATTTGAGTAATTTGAGTAGGTTTGACAAGCACAAAGACCCAAGAGCCAGCAACTAAGGGTTATCTCATAGGGTAGATATTTATTATGAGTGGGCCTATAGACACAATGTTATTATTCTTACTAGGAAAACGCCATATATGCGTTGTTAGACGAGCGGATAGTAATAGTATGGGTAAAATGGGTAAAAACTGCTTCGAGTGGTACCAATTGAGCACATTTTATGTTTTTTTCTTCAAAATGGCTGACCCGATCAAGCTGAAAATTTCTAGAAATGTGTATCAAAATGTAATTCAACTTCTCGCAAAATTTCATTTTTCTGGAAAATAAAAATATTTTCTTTTTTTCCGCTGTGTTCCGCTGTGAGTATTTTTTAAATTTCTAAAATTCATAAAAAAAAAGTTACCACCCGATAATGCCACAAAATTATACAGATCTACGTAAGATGACGAACCATATTGAAATAAAGTTTGAAGTTTATAGCTGTAGCCGTTTAACATGTGAATAACCGACCAAAAGAACATGAAAAAAAAACATAAAAACGAACACCAATTTTTTTCAGTATGTCCAATCAAATCCTCGCCAAAGCTCGTATAATAAGACTTCATTCATTCTCGTAAACACAAAACAGAAAATACAGGAACATAATTTACATTAAAAGTTTTGAAATGAGACAATAAATTAAAACAAAAATATATCGGCGTGGTTCAGATACATGAACCAATAATACTCAAATACGCACGTCTTAAGAATGGCCAAAAACGTCCCATGGCTTATGTCATAAAGTGCATGGATAGAAAAAAGCGGTTTTGCCCAGATTTTGAATATATATATATATGGTAAGACATGATTTTGGATTCAATTTTTATTAAAATTTTACACATTAAACTCAACATTCTCGATCTCATGACACATAGAGGTATAATGCTGAGAGTCTCAGTGGTGGTGGCGGGGTGTTCATTGGACCGAAGGGTGCAATTTCATCCTTTTTTGTAAACTTTTGTGAAGAAAATTTTAATTGGAAAATATATGGAATACTACATAAGATTGATAGCTTTGAGAGGATCAATTGCCATACTGCGGAATAATTTATACGGCTAGCATCGTCTTTAAATTTCATGTTCTTACTTTATTGGCATTAATTTTTATCGTGGTTTGTACTTTTTGTTGGTCTAATTCGCTCCTATCACTTTACGATTGTTGTTTCATACCTAATTCTCAGTTATTTACATTTATTCACCAAATTATTATTTGAAAATGACTGTTTTTATTATTTCTGAAATAAATACTTTCATTTTCTTAAAATAACGCATTGTTTTTATACATATTTGTATACTGTGTAACTGTAAACCGTTTGAGCGGCTCTGGTTTTAGTAAACTTCTCTCTCTCAACCCATATAGTCCAATAAAGCCACGAAATTTCGATATTGTGAACCATCATTTTGTTCGAGTTCAGTGAATATTTAAATTATTTCCAATATTTTTGGAAATTCCAATCTCTAATATTGTGAACCATCCTTTCTTTGAGTTCAGTGAAAACAAACATTATTCTCAATAATTTCACAAACATTAATATCTGGTTTAATCTGACGTTTTGTTTGTAATTTCGTGAGAATATTTTTCTAAAGTCTGGTCCAATTTTTGGTTCAATCTGACGATTTTTTTTTTTTATTTCTTGAATTTTTTTTCAGAAGCGTCTACCAGAGTCGTCTACCAGACCAAGTCGTCTACCAGAGATGTAATTGTGAAAACGTGGTTAATTCGCTGCAATTTCAATGATATAACTCGCTTGAAAGATGTGGTGCCGTTTCTTATCGTAAAACCACATCTATACAAATATGAGTTGTATATTTGTATTTGTATTTGTGGTATTTGTATTTATGTCAATATATGACCTCTTTTTTTCGGCCGTCGCCAAGATCATGTGATAGCGCGCCATGTGTGTACAGGTGTAGATGTATGTGAATTCATTTTACGTTCTAATGGAAGTCTGTATTGAACACGAAATTCGGAGGATATTTTAATTCAAAAGTTAGTCCAAAATAAAACAATTTTAAACAATAAATTCACGTTGTAATAAATACAATCAGTGTCTTTTTTTAGCTCACTAATTAAAACAATATTAGGATTCAAGAGTTCGATGAAAAGTGGCACAATTACATACATTAATTAAATCGTTTTTTTTATTTCGTGAGTATTTCTCTCATTTACTTTTGTTCCACGGTTTTTCATGTCGTGATAAAATAATTCATCATAAGATGAGATTTTAAATAAGATTTTAACGAGCAGTAGGCCTACAGGCGAGATAATTGACAATTAAGAAACGAAAGAATAATTAATCAATTTTAATTGAAATTGAGGAAAGACGTTTTGCGTGTGAATAATTATTAAAAGAGGTTGCAATTAGATACTTGGATAGTAATTGAAGTTTTAATTGAAGTTGTCTACGAGTGTCTGAATTATTGTGCCACTTCAAATTATTATGAGTGGTCATTAAAATATTTTGAAGATATTTAGTTTAGATGAAATATCACATTGTAGTTTACAGGAACAGGTGTGATATTTTTTATGTTATCACAGTATCACCTGTCATAGTAATGTGTGGTACCAAACTGAATGAATATATAAGCTCAATAATTATTGCAATTTTTCTCAAACTCAATCTTCAATAATCAATATATTTTTAAATAACTCCTAAATAGAATGAATAAAGTCTGAATTAAAAGAAATATGAAGTAATATTGACCCAAATAATTATGTTACTGCTACTACGGTCTACTTCTGCTCGTCATAAAGGAAGTGAGTGGTGGTGCCGGGTCTGCTAGAGCTGTCTTGACCCTGTGTTGCGGGCTGTATTCAGGGGCGAATGATAATTTTGTCAAGATAGTTGCGAGGAGAGATTCAACTATCGAATTCATTTAGGAACGCAGGGGATTGGTCAACTGTACTAAAAATCAACTGTACTAAAAAACCAACTGACTTGAAAACCAACTGACCTAGAAATCAACTGAACTAAACTTCTATTTACTGAACAACCTGTACAGAAGTAAAATTGAGGAGTCTGGCTCCTCTCCTCCACAAATAGTTACCACCCATCAAATGTACTATATGCCCATGTGATCAGGACCCCTAAAATATGAGATGAAATATGTCATTATTATATGAGATAGTTTCCTGAGATAAATGAGATGTGAGAAAAATAAAAATGAATGAGAAAACGAGTATCTCACATAAAATATGAGATGAAATATGTCATTATCATATGAGATAGTTTCCTGAGATAAATGAGATGTGAGAAAATAAAAATGAGTGAGAAAACGAGTATCTCACATAAAATATGAGATGAAATATGTCATTATTCTATGAGATAGTTTTCTCACTGATTTTTCTCACATCTCATTCATCTCAGGAATAGGGGTCGGTGCATAGGTGGGTAAGGTTTGTGTCGAACGGAATTTCTGATTGAAAGGAGTCAAACCTCCCACTTTACCTTCTGTGGTTTTTAGAACAGTTGATTTTCAGTACAGTTGTACTTACTCGTCCTATTGGATATGATCTAACAGTTATCAGATGAACAGAAACAGACTTTCACATTTACTTCTGGTTCTTCCCTACATGTCACATTACGGAACGTTCCTTTACTGTCAATATCGATGCCATCTTTTGTAGAACATCTCCCACATAAATCGAGAGAAACAATGCTCTTTGAACTAGAAAAAAGTCATAGATCATGAAAATCTGATGCACAATAAGATCTGAAATTCAACCATTGCGAAAAACTGAAAGAATCAGCATTCAAGAACCACCGTTACTTGACTGTGCATGACATCGCATTTGCGTACATATCAATAGACATTTGCTAATTCAAGAATTTAGCTAAATCAAGAAGTGTAATCGATTGGAAAAACGATTGAAATTATAGTCAGACACAGTTAACTTGACCTTCGTAGTAAAGCTAGTGTAATTTAAGACTTTTATTCAACTTCATGATGATGACATCGGGATTCATTCTTCCCTTTTTTCTCACGTAACAAGCAGGTCAAAAAAGTAACCAATTAAAGATTCTGGAATTTTCTTGGAGATTGGTATCAAAAGAGATATTGTTTTTGAGAAAAATAGGCGAAACATTTTATTGTGTAATATCATTTATCAATTGAAAATACTTGCGAGAATGGTATTTAGTGAAATTCTGATTCTTCAAGTTCAATTGTAATGTTATTTTCATTATTTTCTATTGATGCTTATATTGTTCTAATACATGTTTACACTGAGTTTGAGAAAATTTGATTTGGCATTTCCAAGAAAATGAATGCATCATACATTGTAACACTGAGAAATGTTCAGTTTCAAGTTCTTTAGGGATTCTAATAGGTTTGCGTTTCTGTGTTTCATCTGTGTTAATCCGTATCAATTCTGTGACAATCTGGTTTTCCTCCGTATGAGAATCATGTCATTCAATAACTATATTATATATTAAAGTATTATACTATAGCATTATATTGATATATCATAGCTATTTTATATCTGATTTATTCTTTGGGGTGGTAAGATCGCTCTTGTGGTGCCTGTTCCAAATGATTCTATAATTTCATGCTCCATTTCTAGGGAAACAATAGCATATACCTTTTAAAACAATTAATTTTTAGGGAAATGAGAACCAAAAAATTCATAACTTCCAGAAGCTATCCCCAAAATCCATATATTCTTCGAAATCAACTCCAGGTTGGTCGTGAGATGTGAAAATGACTTTCACAATGAAATGTTTATATAAAAAATGAGGGCATTTCAACAAGATGGGAGTTCTCGTATTTTTCTGGCAAACTTCATCCAACAGTTGTGATGGATAAATCAAGCTGACCGACTATATCCCACTTTTAGCGAATCAATGCACTAGATACTAAAATTACAGTGCCAAATATTACGACGCCAACGGTTATTACACGTTCTTATGATTAATAAGTTGATGAATCATTCGAAACCAACTGGAAATCAAATTAGTAGATTAAATTAAAGTCTCCCCGTGTCATCATAATATCATCAGGAACACTCGGTCGCCATATTAACATTTGCACATCATTTTCAGAATCTTGGATTGGTTTCTATTATTTTTTACTTCCTACCATCCTTTTTTATATAGTTAGATCAGTTACTCCTCGTCTGCATTACTAGCATCCTACGATAGTAAAGCTACTACTAACAATAATACTGGCACATGCAGCGCAGTGGTTAACGCGCTCGCTTCGTTTGATCCGGGAGGCGAGGGGAATTTCGAGCCCATTTCGATCCCCGCCGCTGACCGTCTTTACAGGGGTTTTTCATGGTTTCCCTCTGTAGTCTGTGCTAATGCCGGGATGGTTCCTACAATAAGTCGGCCATGACCGCTTCCTTCCCACTATCCTTCCCATTACCCAGAACCTTCATCTCATCATCCATCATCTCATTAATCATCCATCCGACGCCATTAGATCTGCGCTATCATAACAGTGCGTCGTTAAACCGAATATTTAAGCTACTACTAACAATGATGGTAACTAGTGTTGTGGTGACACTGACATAATTGGGCAGTAATGTAAACGAGGTTATTGTGTGTTACACACGGAATCTCCAGTTGTCCCAGTCGCCAACTGACTTGGCCAACTAGTGCGCAATTGTTCTTGTGAACGTGACACCAACTCGATTGCTATTGACTGGAGATCGGCAGCTAAAGATACAGAGGGTTTTCAAAATGCTCACGCAATAAGCTGTCTAGCCGCAAACAACCAATGAAAATGCAGTAAACGTGTGCGGTCACGTCTATCGCCTACCAATTTCAATCTTCGATCTTAGACCTTACATATTGAGTATACTGAACTTTTGACCTCTTTACTCATTTCTGATTGGATGTTTAATTTTTATCGCGTGAAATCGACATTTACTAACTTGTCATTGATCGCGATATGATAAATTATGTAAACATTCAAAAGTGGACAATGCACCATGAATGGCCATGCTAGTTGGCAATTGTGACCTTACTTTAATATGTCGAAAGTAAACGCTTAGGCTGACTCATGATTAAATACGAGAAAAACATACTATAATCTGACATCAGTAAAAAAAAAAGGGAAAAAAGTTCCCACCTGGGTGATTATTTTTGAAAATATTGTGAATGTTTATTATGGATCGGCCATATTTTAGAAGGTGCTTCTCTGAATGGTGTGCAGCAGTTTTACAACAATACGTTCATCCGGAAAGCCACTACGATAATTTATGCTCTAGTTGACACTGAAAATGGTTACAAGACATGCATCTCACGTTACATACAATATTTGATTACTTCTTGATATATTGTATCGTGTGTGGTATCGATGTGTTCGTAAAAAAACTGGCTTTGGGCTAAGCTATATACATGAATAGTTTATCCGAAAGTGTTTACACAAGACCAGGGAAATTCACGCATTTGTTTCCGTAAATTGAGGTGATCCGAAACTATTTATTCGTATCAAAACGGCCGCAGGTTTGCTGATGTAATTTAGCTTAGCTGGTAGAAGCGGGCTCACACCGACGTATTAATTGTCATCCTATAATACTAATCATCTACCGGTTTTCGTGTATGTAACGGTTCAACGTATTTTTCAACTGGTTTTTCCAAATTTTTATCGGAACTTTCAACTTTTTCAATCTCGAATATACTATTTTACCCTTGATACATCAATAAATAACGAAATATTCGATATATTTTCCTGAGTAGGTTCCCCTTAAATCAATATGAGCTTGAAATACTGAATATGAACCTGGTATAATACGGATCGGGTTGCTTCTCCTAACAGGAATATCCTATCGCTTTTCGTTCTTCCAGACTCGTATATCAGGAACATCTCGCATAACATTCTGAATGCCATTTCAAGAAGAACAATCGTAATTGAATAGAAAAAGCCGGCTGTAGAATTTATTGTTGAGCGTCGTTCGGCAGTCCCCGAGCAATCATTTGCTAGCTGAGGTTTCAACTCGAAATTCAGCCTGCGCTTAAAAGATGAGATTTAAAGAATAAAATTGGAGAATGGGATTACAATTAATACAACTGGAAAAAAATGTAATCAAAAGATTTCAGCTTGAATTGGTTTGATTATTTTTACATGAATGAAGATGAAAAGGGATTGACCTGTGACCTTTGATAACATTTGTTCAAGGAAGGTATTAAAGTAATTATGTTAAAGGTTGAAGAGGAATCTTTGTTTGAACTGTGTAATTCAAATAATTTGAAGGTGGATAATTCTGAAAGCATTGATTCAAAGAAGAAGTTCCTAATAACGTCAAATTTTATAGTACTTCATGACCACAGACTAGATAATTTCAAAGAGTCTTAACACATAATACCACAAAGAATAGAACATCGTTATAATTTCAATTTAATTTATATCAGGTTAACGACGCACTGAACTGATAACTAAGATCTATTGGCGTCTGAGAATGATGAATGGAGTGAGATGAAAACTTAATTTGATTAGGTGTATTTGGATAGTGGCGAGGAAACTGTCGTGACTTATTCTTCAGAAGACGTCCCAGTGTTGACGTTAATTACAGAGAGAAACCACGAAAAACATCTGTCAAGATGGTCTATCATGGAGGGAATAGGAATGGAGGGATTCGAACCCCCGTCTCCTGAATAACGATTCAGCGTGCTGGTCACTGGTCCATCAGTCTCAATGAATAATAACTAGGAAAACGCCATATATGCGTTGTTAGACGAGCGAATAGTAATGGTATGGGTGAAAATGGGTAAAAACTGCTTCGAGTGGTACCAATTTAGCACATTTTATGTTTTTTTTCCAAAATGGTCGACCCGATCAAGCTGAAACTTTTTAGAAATGTGAATCAAAATGTAATTCAACTTCATGCAAAATTTCATTTTTTTGGAAAATGAAAATATTTTCTTTTTTTTCCGCTATGTTATTCTAATGGGTATTTTGAAATTTCTAAAATTCATAAAAAAAAGTTACCCCCCGATAATGCCAAAAAACTATACAGATCTAAGTTAGATGAGGAACCATTTTGAAAAAAAGTTTGAAGTTGATAGCTGTAGCCGTTTGACCTGTGGAGAACCGACAAAAAAACATGAAAAAAAAAAACATAAAAACGAACACCAATTTTTTTCAGTATGTCAAATTGAATCCTCGCTAAAGCTCGTATAAATAATAATAACTACTGTATTAATGCTCTGACTGATGTTTCGATTGTTGACATGACTGGCCAAGCAAATACTTCGGTACTTTCAGCACAGAGAACATCTCTCAAATATCGACATCTTTCACGTGAATCCCTTCATGTTCAATTTGAATTAACATATTTAATACTTTAACGTGACTTCAAGTATTATCGCTCTACGATAAAAAAAAAGATAGCGTTAGGTCAGCTCAACTATACCATCATAACATGTCATCATTTTCACTGCTCAAAATATCTAATATTATCAAATGCAAATCTACTCTCACTTCAGCGTCACCTCCAAGTGATATTTATAAACTTTAGAACCAGCTGCTCCTCTCGTCATGCGCAGTGACATCTGTGCGAGATTCGTGAAGGCAGGGGGGGGGGGGCGGGTTACATATACGTTATATTTTAAAGTATGGGTGTGGGTGGATTAATAGCAGATAGAAGCAACGGTCTGAATTTCAAATAAGATGAAAAACTAGTCTAGCTCGGCGAGACCGAAACTTAATAAACGAGTGCCAAAGATTTCGGTTGGATTAACCCTCCCCCCATACCCCGACCCGACAGTTATCTTCTTTTCCCCCCTCCCCCTCCCCCTTCCTCACTCACTCCACAAGGCTCATGACGTCGTGCCCCTGCCCTTCTTAGCACTTGAAAACCGTTTGGAACGAGGCCGAACTAAGAGGTAATTTATTTCTGGTGGACATCCAAAAAAGAAGTTTGTAAAAGAAGTTGAAATTAAAATTTAATAAGAAAAGGATTGAGAAATTATTCTAACTTTGTTTTTACTGTTGAAATGTAGGTAACGTTTTCAAAATTTAATTCGTATTTTTAGTTTCCGTTTCGCTGGAGCTTTGCAATTAGTACAATTGTATTAATATGACATGAACAAAGAGAATGAGATATGAGAAAGAAGGAGTTAATATTATTAGAGATGGAAGAAAATTAAAGATGAGGTATACGCTCAGAGTTGGAATAATTGTGTTCATGGAACTAAGATGTTGCATTTCCATTCTCTTGTGTATACTATATTTGTGATTAATTGTAATCAGAAAAAAATACGGGATGCGATGGAACTGAAGTATATACCTT
Organism: Brachyptera putata; assembly: GCA_907164805.1. Classification (NCBI taxonomy): domain Eukaryota; kingdom Metazoa; phylum Arthropoda; class Insecta; order Plecoptera; family Taeniopterygidae; genus Brachyptera; species Brachyptera putata. The sequence continues at coordinate 7,782,684 of OU015467.1, forward strand.
TTCAATTACCATGAAGCTTTATAGAAACAATGCCGTTGAGAAATATGATTTTTGTGAAAATTAAAAAATGACAAATTTCAGAAAAATAGACGCATTCCGTTGGATTACCATTTTTGATGGTTATACAGTTTGCTGTGTGTGATAAAACGGGAATTAAGGTAGCTATGCGAGGAAGATGCAAATGTCTGCAAATATTTTGAACTGAAAATAACTTCACACATTATTTTTTATTTCAATTCGTGTACGGACTGGAAATAATTTAACACATTACCTCAATTCGTGTACGGAGTATACTGAATTGAGCAGAGCGAAATTCAAATTCACTCATCATTATTTCTCATTTTGATACATAATTAAGTTGTGATGATATAAATCCATCTCTATGTCAATTGATAGCTGTTAAAATGATTGATTCTGAATGACGAAGCAGACGAAGTAACAGAAGAAAATCTACCTTTCGGAGCTAACTCCGAATTGTAGATTTTCTTTTGAAAAAGTTGAAAAATACGTGTGCTGTATTGAGCTTCACTTTGTCGGATATTTCTTCCGAAAATTTTCATATTATTCTGTTATGTGTATACAAAATGAATTGAAAACAACAAACCGACGATCTCCGTATTTCACTAAGACTCATTTTTTTTCAATAACATCGAAACTTGATACAAAATCATCGTTCCCCAATTAGAGACTATAGATGAAAGATGAGATCGTTTGAACGGGGCACCACAAGGGCGATATTACCACCACAAAACTCAAGTTATTAAGAAAAGTATCTATAGGCGTACTTATACATACACTCAAATTGCTTGGAAGATGAAGCCATTTACAAATTTAATTAATTTTTGTATTTGTGTGAAATTTCATCAAGCTCACCTGGTGGTGCTCTCGTTCATGTCTAGACGACCAATTCCTGAATTCCGTTGGTGTAGGGAGATGGGGTGGAGTGGGTGGGGGGGGGGTAAAGGTCAATTTTCAAATGGCGCCACCTTGTTTATAATAGCAAGCAGGAGACAAGTTTGAACTACGAAAATACTAGACTCAATTTTTGACGTTACGTCATAGCCGCCCCGGTGGCCAAGTCAATTATCGCTAGCGGTAGTAACTGAAGTCACCGTTGTGCGTGGGTTCGAGTCCCGCATAAGGCATGGGTTTTTGTAAACGTCCTTTACCTATCATCACTTCATCGTTCCATTATCATCCGCTCATTCGTACCCCCGTATAACCTAGCTGTTGGTGGGGTCGTTAAGCAACATTTGAAAAAAAACGTTACGTCATATAAGACATACTGATATAGGCAGCACGTAATTATGTTCTATTCTGTTGATCTATTTGTATACTGGAGGCGCAAGGAATTACGATTCGAAACAAAAACAAAACAATAACAAGAAAAATGTCCAGTAGATTGCGTCATCACTCGTATTCTGGATTGGAAACAAAATAATTTTCTTTCAGGTTGGATTGCAAGAACCAGAAGTATAACCTTCACTGCTTCCCTGCCCCCCCTCCTCCCCAATTCACTTTGCGTATTTATCATTATCACATATTTGTTGACTTAGCTGTAGAAGGTCGACTTGCTGATAGTGCATCCAGCATCTTGTGAAAAACTTCTTGTACTTTTATGATTCACTCTTAAATTATTGAATTGTCTCAATTTATTACTTTGACATAATTGATCAAATCAGTGAAATCAGATAGGGTTTACTACAAATTGGCTGTAAGTGAACAAAGTTCTACATTGTCGTGAACGTAGATTATTGCCATTGTCTAATCCATCGTCCGAGCGCACGTTTGACGCAGTCCGGCTTGAGTGAGGCGACACATATTATGCAAATAAGATTATCAACTGTTCATACATTACCGTTACGAACCTCTTCTGTCATCTTGGAAACTTTATTATCACGGAACATTTAGTGTTAGAAGATTGTTCACGGAATATCTTCTTTCAATGTATTTTAACGAAATTAATTTCGATTCTGAAAAATTTAAGAAGGGTTTGTATGCATTACAGGGACATAATTTTTTATCCTGTTTCTTTCTTTCATCGAAAACAGATCCGCGTTCACGACAATGTAGAACTTTGTTCACTTACAGCCAATTTGTAGTAAACCCTATCTGATTTCACTGATTTGATCAATTATGTCAAAGTAATAAATTGAGACAATTCAATAATTTAAGAGTGAATCATAAAAGTCTTCTGGAAATGCCCCTCTCTTGCGATCCTTATCTCCTCTTCCAACAGTAAAGACCAAATGAGAGTTATCTTATAGTTAAGAGATTGAAGACGAGTTTTCAATAAACAACAACCCCGGCTTCTTTGATTTTCTTTCAAGGTATGATTAGTTCTTCCTCGTATTGTCGCACGGGAGTATATGCTGCGTTTCATCGCTTTGTTTGACAATTCTGATGTTCAAGGCTGTACCCTCATTTGAGTAATTGGCTCTTTTTCGTTGTTCATATGTTCATTGATTTTTATTCTTGGATAGGATATTTAGGATATCCTAAAAGTCTACGTAGAAGCCTCCACGTGCACACAGGCTTCCTCATATTCTCCATACGAGGAATTGTAAAAATCATGTTTTGATTTTTTTTTAATGTTGCTTAACGACCCCACCAACAGCTAGGTTATACGGGGGTACGAATGAGCGGATGATGAAGAAATGATGAAGTGATGATAGATGAAAGGACGTTCACAAAAACCCATACCTTATGCGGGACTTGAACCGGACACGGACGGGACACTGTTGAGCGTGGGTTCGAGTCCCGCATAAGGCATGGGTTTTTGTAAATGTCCTTGCACCTATCATCACTGCATCGTTTCATCATCACCTGCTCATTCGTACCCCCGTATAACCTAGCTGTTGGTGGGGTCGTTAAGCAGCATTAAAAAAATTGGTTTTCAATGTATTGTTTGCATTGAAAACTGTCTTCACATTCTATTGTATCATTATCACTAAAGTCGAGGAAAGTTCTTGTTCGAGAGGATCCACAGGAATACCAGAAAGTTCATTATAATTTATATGACTCGAGAATAAGATTTGAGTTTATCGATGATTCATGTCGATTATGATCATGGTCATCGATGATTATTGTAATTGTTGATATTTGGTATTTTATCAGCATATGATTAGCAATTATTTGAAGTATAATTGTCCAGTAATAGTAATCGAAAACCATTGTTTTCCTTCCCCTTTGAAGTCACAAAACGTAACGTCCAATCATTGGCAATCAAGAGTACTGTTTATTAGGGAGATTTTTCGTAATCTTCAATCAGGGTACTCAAGTAGCATGGATCTAGGTGGCCGATTAATAAGCCACACCTATCAGTATCGTCAATTGTAACGCAGTATAAATGTAATTTACAAATGTATGGTGAAAATTATAGTTGCTTTGGTACTTGAGGCCCATAGTTATATTGTACGAAACATATTTATAAATGTGATCATTAAACTTCCTCGGCTACGATCCAATATCGAGATGTGTGAGATATTTTATCCATGTCATAAAAGATACGTCTCGGCCGGGAATCGAACCGTTGAATGTTGAATTGTTGATGAATGTCATCAATTTGGGAATATATCATTTTTACTGGAATTATAACATTTCAATCTATTCTATTCATGGCATGTGAAGTAATTTCATCTAATTATTAATTCCAGAGCAATACAAACTGAAACACAACATATATATAATGTAATAATACGTTATATTCAACTCGCAGACTCACTAAAAAACAGCTCACGTCAAATAGTAATGAACTGGTTGGTAATCGATAGAAGTGAACGAAATGTTTGGTAAGCATGCGATTCACGTACCTTGTCTTGGGATCGAACCGGAACCCTGCTGTGCGGAAGCTAGCGCTGGTGTAGACAGGAACATTCCCTGTGGTGTATTGCAGCTTGTACCGAAGATTATATTGGTAACAACAGAGGTACGAACCGAAACTGTATAGGCCTGAATTAATATTTTCATTTGAGAACAAAATTTATCTTAATTTTTGTTGGATTATTTTTATGGATTTATTTGAAAAGTCTATCTTGATTTGCTGTAAAATGGTGAAATCGATTGTGCCAATAACGATATACAGATTCTGAAGCACTGTAAATACGATGGACTACTCGACCGAATCGACACACGTCATTGGTCTCGTAAATGTCACTGCAATTCGATCGCCGTTCTTTGTATATTGTTGGTTTTGTTGGATAGCGAGAGCTTCTAAAAATGTAAACACAATCGGGCGACTCGGTTAGCCAAGTTAGTTGGCGATTGTGACGCTTGATATTGTCCATGTGTATTGTGATTAACATAGATGATGTTTATATTTTGAATAAACATTTCAACCGTTGACCTTAGAAGGAATACAAATAGTTCATATTTCGCTCGAATTGAAAGATTTCATACGGGACGGCTTCTGAAAATACAAGGTCAAACAAAACGACAATGTTCGTTCTCTTATTTGTAGGCCTATTGTTATCATTATTTCTCATTGGCTTTTCTGATAAGCTTCTTTGTCTTGGACATTATATCGATTCATATCACTCATTACGTAGAATTTAGATGTGTAATTTTTAGTTCTTGATAGGATTCAAAATTCAAGTTCTAGATTTTCAAGTATTCTCATTTTGTTTATCAGTTGTTTCCATATAACTTTCATTTTGTTATTGAATTATGAATACATATGCATTCAATTCAACTGAGCAATGACATATAGATTTTAGAATGCTTGTGGGAGTAATAGTATAGAAAGGAAGATACCGATACAGTAATAATTGTTAAATGAAACACATAATATTTTATCAATATAATTGATCTATTTTATCATAATCTTCCATTCTCATTATTATTTACATCATCATTCTAAAAATAAAAATTTAAAAAATCATTATTCATTACAATACACAATAATGCTAGAATATTGGCTTGCAGTAATCACCATGCAGAAGCCGTTTACAGATTTAGCAAATAATTCGAAACAAATAATACTTACAGTACGGTAACATAAAAATAAATAGCTTAGCACCTAAGAAATAATTCCTTGAACATAACAATTATTCATAGTCTAAGGTTTCTTTAAATACACTTTTATTTACAATTACATTTACATAATTACAATACGACCACCATTTTATTACAACAAACAGTTGGTATTTCATTTTACAGGAAGACAACATGATAACACAAACAGTGTGACGTTAATTCATAACACAGACGACGTGGCGTGACGTGGGGTCGTGTCACGTGACATAGCCATTCGAGATTGTGTGACGTGGCACCACGTGACTGACGTGACTTACAACAGCGTCACGCAACATGAGTGATGCAGCGTCGTGCCACGTGACATGGTGCATTGCAGCGTGACGTGAGAAGACAAGTCACGAGACTTGGCGTCATGCGATATCACGTTGACGTCACGTCTAGTTCAATGTAACTTGACGTGTGCAAATACCAATATAACGTAGCATGACGTGACGTAGCGCGACGTGGCGTAGCACGACGTGACGTGGCACGACGTGACGTAGCATGACGTGACGTAGCACGACGTGACGTAGCATGACGTGACGTAGCACGACGTGACGTAACACGACGTGACGTAGCACGACGTGACGTAGCACGACGTGACGTAGCACGACGTGACGTAGCACGACGTGACGTGGCACGACGTGACGTAGCACGACGTGACGTAACACGACGTGACGTAGCACGACGTGACGTAGCACGACGTGACATAGCACGACGTGACGTAGCATGACGTGACGTAGCACGACGTGACGTAGCACGGCGTGACGTAGCACGATGTGACGTAGCACGACGTGACGTGGCACGACGTGACGTAGCACGACGTGACGTAGCACGACGTGACGTAGCACGACGTGACGTGGCACAACGTGACGTAGCACGACGTGACCTGGCGCTCACGTCACGCTTCAAGATGTTTGGTTACAAAGCATTAGCATGATTAGTTATGAGTTTCTGTGTTGATATTTGTTTTGATTATTCGCCCAGCAGAAAACACCTTGTATGTGAAATCTTCAAAAAACTCGAAATATATAAGTCTACTTCCATAACGGGAACAAAAGGTTTTTTATTTTTAAAATCATATTTATTCATCATGAATTGATTCTAAATTTGCTCCCATTTTTATTCCGTAAGTTACATCTATTTACATATAATTTTACTGATAATTTTATAACTACTGTTCATGTTAATTACTCAGGAACAGAAAAGTATGAATAACGTGGATGTATGGAATAAGTTAAATATCAGATTTGTTCGGTTATATTATAATGATCACAATATCAATATTCCAATATAAGAGACGCACACGTGTTTTTGATACTTATCAAATGGTGTGTATATAAATCAACCAACATATTACTTGACATCGTTTCAAAATTGAAAATTAAGATCTAGAAACCAAAAATATGACTTTAATTAATGTTCTGAATTCATTCTACAAAATTATAATGCAGGTTTGATTTGTGTGATTCTTATACTTTGAGATTTTAATATCTCTAATCATACACCAATAAATCTGCTATTTCACTTAATCCATATCTGCTCGCTCTAGATGAATATACATGGACGTAAATGAAAACATGGGATATAGCTGACCTAATGAACTTACACGTGATTGGCTAACTGGTTCAACACGTGACGTTAACTGGATCACGTGACTAGAATTTGCTGTGCAATTTACAACTAATATTCAGACGTGTTGCCTATTATTAGCTATGAGATAGAGAGTGAGAGTGAGAGAGATGAAGTGTATCCTATTACGTAAGACGTTATGGAAAATAAGACGCATTATGTTTTCCCCGTTAACTTCCAACGAAAATCTAGATTCCAACTTACTTTTTAAAATCCTGTTTACAGCATGAATATTTGACGTTGTTTACTGAGTCTCGATAGGATTATTATTACCTGTACATAGGTTTTAATTTCCTAATATTCACCGTTCGACATTATCATTTCTTTAAATATATGGTATGTTGAGATTTCCATTCGTAATGAACGCTAACATAACTCTATGGGATTGTAGTTGATTATCTGTTAAATGTTTCTGAATATGTTACTCACAATGTTATATTAAGCCACTCAAACAAAGTTTTAATTCATTATGAATATTTAAACTTGAAATACTCAAAAAGAACGTCAGTTGAATGGGAAAATGTGTCATCCCGTATTATGGGATAATTTCACGGTTAACATTTTCATTTGTTTCACCTAGATAATTCAAAACAAAGTACATCAATACTATGAATATGATCAGTTTAATTTACTCTGAAAGTTAAGTAATTTAGTGTTCTCAGCATTTTGAAAAAACTGATGGAATACATTTCTACTTAAGTATGACAAGCAACATGTGTTTAATGAGGCCCAACGGGATAAATTTGATCTTTTATATCTTTTTTAGTCTGTAGGGACAAGTGCGACAAGCCACACAGTTCGGCCAGGTCAGGTGCGTTATACAGGTTACACAGGTTATACAGGTCACACTGGTTAGACACGTCAGAGAGGAGAAATAAATGATTTCGCACTGTAATCTTCACGAAACTGATTGCATTCTCGCATTTGCATTTTAAGAAACATTTACATAAAATAGGTTGGTCTTTTTTCATTCTACTCTTTATCATCAATTAACGCTTGATCTACTAACTATTTAGGCGTCTCTATTTGATCAACTCATTCTATTGGTTTACACTGAGTCTAACAGAAAAGTCACTGCATCTAAACAAGTTGTATCATTTATTCTGTCCGAAACAATTGTCACAAGTTTCATTTTCGAATGATGGTAGTTTCTGAAATTGCAATTAACTATAATAATATTCATGGCTAATCGATTGAAATCTAGATTAATTTCAGAAACAAAATTAACGAATAGAATCAAGTTATTTGTTTTGTTGAAAGGTTTGACGTGCTACTATAACAGTTGTAGTATTAGTAGAATCTGTATTAGTAATAGTAGAAGTATCATCATTATTAGTAGTAGTATTAGTATTAGTAATAATAATAGTACTTATTTGAGATAAGTTCCATCTGACAAAGAACTTGAGTAACAGAATTAGCCGTTTCAACTCAGAGAAGATTTCCGACTTCCAATAGTATTCACTATGTTATCTTGAAATGTTGAAAAGATTATGTTATAATTATATTGAAACAATTATGCTTATTGAATTTTATCAATTTTGTTCGAATATCGTTAACATTCTAAAGTATTCATCATGTCCGAATTGATTTATTACTATTTTTTTTCACCTCGATAGAGCAGAAAAAAATATAAAATATAATGAGGTTTTGGTGGAGGTGCCAGGATTAACAATCATTTTCAAAATATAAAATTCTATAAAAAACTTACACGAGATTTACAAAAATATTGATCCGACGCAATGATTAGTACGCAACTCGAAACACACACACACACACATAAGCAAACACACCCTCACTCACACAAAATATAAACCAGATCTTTAGTTACTATGCTGTATGATTTGAGTGACAAATGACACTAAATATTCTAAAAATAAATTAACATTCACATATATTCGTTCTACAATATTATTATTCACATCGGTTTTCAACCACCACACCATTACATTTACATAATAATTATGTACCGTTATTAACATAAAACATTACACTTTAGACACATAAAACATTTTAATACAATATTTACATGATTTTATTTCTAATTTATTTACTGTTTATACAAAATGAACAAAGTATTGCCGTTACGTTTTATAATTATGATATTATAGTGTGTGTGATATTATATACAGTACTGCAATAAAAGATACCACAGAGTCGATAATGCAGTTCTACTTTCCTCTAGCTATACTACTTTATCGACTCTGATGATGAAACTTGACTTGTTTCCACGGAAGAAAATGGTGCAGACCAGCGGTGGTGTAGTGGTGTTAGGTAGAAAGACGGTCGCCAGAAATGTCTTCTTTCGTGAATGAATACTATCAGGCCTATATGATGAGCATATCCAGCCCAGTGTGAAGTACATTTCTCGGTATACTTGTATCTACGAAAGAAGAAGGTCGTTCACCAACAAGATGATTGTAAAATAATAGGAAATTGTGGAAACTATCCGAAGTTTAAATATGTATCGCTTTTGAACGTTGTGGATTTTTTTCTCATCATATATCTCATTCTGAAAAATCATCAACTTTTCAAAATACCACAGCTATACAAAATTAATTGCGATATATCTATTTGATTTGGATTTCGAACTTATTGAAGAGAGGACTATACAAAGAATCAACGTCAAATCGAAGAATTCACTGTTTTATTCTGACCTAGAACCAAATGATGATATTGATTATTAAGGTTATGTTATTTCGAACTTAACGTGAAAAATTTTCTCCCGAACTGAACCAACCGACCAAACAAAATAATCTTCATTTCATTTCAGTTCCTATTTATTGCAATACCGCATACATCACACACGTAGACACAGTTAGTTGCGGAAAACACGCACAATGCGTGCGATCACGCAATGTACTCCCATGATTTGGTCATAGCTCGATACTAAGTGGTAACATTTCCACTCGAAGATTGCACTAAAATCAATTCAGAGTTCCAAATACTCAAGTAAAAGAATCTTTGGTAGCATTTTTCTATTAAATCTTGAAATTTATTATTTATTATAAAAAAAGATGCGATAAAAACGTATGTACTATATCTTGTCATAATCGCACTCTTGCAACTTAAAATCATACTTTTAGAGTTAAAACTATGATATTGTAATAATTGTTGCCACCGTTTGATTTGTTGACGTTCATGATCATGACAAAACACTTCACAACTATACTGAGGATCCACGCAAACATCTTATCACTTGTTTTATTATTACATTATACTTAATTCTTACTTACGTAATACTTGATTCCACATACGAGGTACACTTTTAGCTGCACGCGTAACATGCATGCATTCGACATGCACTTTTGATCGACCCAAATCGAATGCATTTTTCACGAGCGTCAATAGCATAGCAATCACAATAGTTTCATAAAACTTTATAATGAGTATTAAAATGAAAAATATTCATTCAATATCTAATGTATACATTGAGACAGTTCAGGATAGCTTTTTATCTTCTTTACTCAAGACCTCACGGCCGTTAAGATAACCAATATATATATATTGTTATGAAAACAATGGTATATTGTTGGTTTAATGCATGGATGATGACGTATATTTTCATGAAGGAATAGGGTATTACTTGAATCATTCGTAGAAAATCGCTCTTCATCGCAAGTGAGAGATAGAAACTGTTTCTGTAACTGCTTAGTTGCCATGAATATCGCATAGAATAATAAAAAATACTGCATACATCTTGCCTATTCTTACATACTATTCCATTTCCATCATCACAATTTCATTTAATTAGTCATCAGTCACAGAATCACTGCAATTGGTTTAAAAGTTTGCCACTAAATTCTTATTGGATCAGAGACTACTGCCAAACTCGCTCGATCTTCGCCTATCGATGTGTTTGAGGTACGTTTCCGAATAGATACTCCGAGTGCGCTCGTTGTACCGTAACGAGTGACGCCTGACGTCCAGGGCGTCCAGATCAGATGGAGGACGCCGACAGAGGCTGCAGAAGGCGCACTGTAATGTGTTCTTGAACGCCTCCCGGAAGTCTCGGTTGAAGTAAGCGTAGATTAACGGGTTCAGTGTGGAGTTGAAGTAACCGATCCAGAAGAGGATGGCGACGACGATGTCGGGACAAGGGCAGGAGTCACCGCAGAGGGTGATGATGACGTACCTGGAAGCACAGACACATGAGGATGTAGTATAGCATAGTAAACGGAGCATTTGATTTGGTTTTCAGTTATCTATTTTTTTTTTGATGATGACTTCCGAATGGTATGATATATCAAAATTGTAATAGACCTACTATTGAAAAAAACATCTTTTGATTACCTTAAAAAAACGATCAACTCAAACATATCTTATTATTTTTATAGGTTATAACTGAAGAAAATCAACTGTATACCTGGGACAATGTTGACATTAAAAGGTAGCTCAAAAAGCTCGAATATGTCATTCTAAAGGTTTCAAAGAGATTTGTGTTTCTATAATGTAACCGAATTTAACCATCTAATTAAATCGCCAAAAAGCTGAAAGATGGACAAAAGCGATTCTGTTACATTGATTTAAATAGATGAGGATTAGAGAGGGGGTGTCGGGGATTGATAGGATTTCATATTTATCCAATGTTTTGACCATCAAGGTGGTCGATAAATTGATAAATCCTCTCAGAGATAATATTAATGAGATGGATTCATATTTATTCTTACAAGATCAAATGAATTAGAGAAGTTAGAGAAGAAAAAATTGATTCTCATAATAAAACTAGATCTATTTATCTTTAATTCATCATTTCTCACTCTGGTTTTGTGACGAACGCAGTCGAATAAAGTCGAATAAAGTATTATGTTAATCGATACAATGTGTTTATATAGAATTTCTGAAATGCATCATTTAAATAATAAAGACAACAAGGTTGCCAATATTGAATTAATTATCAAGTTTCTCATTAAGTTCTCAAACGCTTGAGAGAATTCCAAGTTTTCCTTATATAATACAGATTGTTTCAATATATTGAAATATAACTTAATACAGCATAATTCAAACACTGATTGATGTAATGAAGTACACAAATATAATTAAATCATTCCAGTCTTCTAATAATATATGAGTTTCGTTATAAAGTTGATCTTATAAGTATATAACGAAAGTACTACATTCTAGAAGTAATCATTGTTTTGTTTTTCAAGTTTGAAATCCAATTTAACTTAACTCATCAGAATCTGCAGATAATTTCTCGACAATTGTATTCCAGACTGTATGTTATTATGTGAAACTTTGCGAAACTTTAAATTTAGTTTGTATTGCCTCAATCATCTTCTTGGCAGTAGAACAGGTAGTATATAACTCGCTGCAAGACAAATGGCCAATCGACTTAATTTAATTACATTACATAATTGTTGCACCTGCTCGATTGTGGTGTCAAGATTATGAATTGCATCACACAACGCTAAAAAGAAATTCTCTGCACTAAAACGAAATTCGGTGAGCTATTTCACATTTTGAAATTATTCGCCAGTTCTACAGGTAAACCTGAGGGAACCCACCCCAAAAAAGTATCAAATATTTGGCTATGTATTGATGATGCGTCAAGGTTGAAATAGTACATTAAACATTTGAAATTAAAAAAAATGTAAAAATTTCGAGAAAATTTTGGAAAAACTCATTTCTCGTTCCCACAACCTCTCGTTCCCACAAGGTTTTTAGGAGGATGGCAGTCGATTTGATGAAATTTTCAGTTCGTTGGAGGTAATAAATATAAAATGTACGAGATATTGATCATAAATACAGATATTTCATCACTTTGTCACATCTGTAAGTTTTTCACTGTAAGTTGACCCTTTCCTCCCCTTCCCCTCGAAACAAGCCTTATCGAGAGGGTAGGTACGATACGATATTTTGACAACACGCGGATTGAGAGAAGATGAGTGAGTTTAGTTTGAGCAATTCGTGTGTACGGACCTCGAGGATGAGTTTTAAGTGTATTCGAAAGTGAACATCGAGTTCGAGCGTTCTGTTTGGTTATTTGTTGAATCGGGGATTTGTGAGCGAACAGTTCGGAGTTTGTGGATTCTCGTTGTTTAATCCGGGCTTATTTATGTTCGATTATTTTGATCATTGTTTTGTTGAGCCTTATCGCCTTAAGAGCCTTAAGTGGAGCCCTTATTGCTCTCATTTATGTTTGGATGATTCAATTTCCGGACCAACTGACCTGACCCATCCAGCCCACCGAGGATTTTTAGGCTCAACTTACAATCGAACAGTCCGGACACGAACTTGCAAAAATTAAATATTGGAAGAAAGGAGATATCTCAAGAACTTATTTACTATTTTTTTCATGATTTTCACAGATTGTGTCTACACAGATTAGAAACACTATTTTTCACTATAGGCATATTATACCTATTATTATAATATGCTTATGATAGTAACCGTAGTTCATAATTTTCATTAATATCATTACTAAAACGATATTATTGTCTAATGTTTGCGCAATTGAAAGAACTTAGATCCAAGGTTAACAGAACACTCTCATCAATTTAGAAATACTGTCTATAAACTCTTAAGAGTTTATAAAACGTGTTTCTGAAGTATTTCTAAAGTTATAGAATACATTCATTTTATTTTACTTTTTTCATAACAAGCGAACAAATATTTTCTCCATCGTCAATATATCAATAAGTGTTTCTCAATTTGATCATTCAATGTATAGAAAATCTCATTATAATGTTTCCAAAAACTATAAAAGTTCGATTCTTCGGCTCGGCTCAAGTGCTGATTCTCATGCCGAACAGTCAATTCTTGTGCCCGGTGTAGCTCTCAAACCCATTGAAGGCTGTTGTTGAATCACGTTGCTCACTTTCATTCAACAAAGCTGTACTGTACTTGAAACTCTACTCAGTGCGTTTCAAGAGAAAGTGGATGACCATTTAACAACTCAACCGAAACGTATTAAATAATATATTAATAGAACGCGATTAATTTCCAAGAGAACTGAATCAATAGCTCTTGTGATTGGCTGAGATAATTGGATGGTATGATTGTGAGACGGTATACAGATGAGACGGGGAAAGAGAGAGAGAGACGTTTTCGATAGCAATTATAACCGAGATGAACGGTTGGGGTTTGAAGCACGAATAAGATGAAACGAGAAGATGTTTTATAATGAAAGAGAGGTTATTATTGGACAGCGTTATAACCACTCGTATCTTGAAGCACGTGCTTTTGTGTATATCAATTAGGAATAAGACATGTAAAAATGTCAGTAAAATAGGATGCTTCAATGAATTCCTCAGAATATAGCGTCTCACATAATGTCAACAGCTGTACGAACCAACTTCTGAAGGGTGATTTCTAGTATTGGCAGGTCAGAAATTTAATTATTCATATTATTCATCCATTCAATCATCTATTTTCTTGTTGCTTAACAACTCCACCAATATACAGTACATGCGAAAGTAGGAATGAGCTGGTGAAAAGCTTTCAGGAACATTTGTGAGACATTTTTTCAATTATAGAATGTTACTAAGCCATCGACGAATTACAAGATAAATACAGATGACTATGATCTGAAATTAATTATGAATAAACTAACGAGCAAAACAGACCTCCGTAAACAGTTTCGATAAAAAAGACTTCCCAGATTGAAAATTTTCCTCCCAGCATAATATAAAATAGAATAGTGTTTATAGTTATATACATTATTATTATATAAAATCATCATTTTAATTATTATTTTATCACATTTTTTTTATTGCATAAAAAGTCTTTACACCTCAACAGAATGATCAATTATGTAATATGGATCTGAGTGACTGAATGAACGATATTATTTTTAGATGTGAAGTAACGTTTAAAAACCCTATGTTTCATGTGAGACTCGAACACACGTCCAGCTTGGCTCCAATTCTAGCGCAGTGCGTAATTGACTGAATCGCTGGGGCAACGTCTGAGAGATATATCAAGTGGTTCATTATTATAAAGTGAATTATAAGCGAAATAGCCAACGAGCCACGTGGTGTGCATGCATTAAGTGCTAGCGTTTCGCACGTAAAGTCTATAGCTTCACAGGAATTGTTAATGTCACCTCTAAATTCTTGAAAACATATATATAAATAAATAAATAAATAAATATATATATATATATATATATATATACATATATATATATATATATATATATATATATATATATATATTTATATATATATATATATATATATATATATATATATATATATATATATATATATATATATATATATATATATATAACCTTTTTTTCTTTCATCTCTAAATACTGTTCTCTTATTCATTCATTTTTTTCTAGTCTTAAGTTTTTATATATTCCTATATTTGTGCCATGTACAAATCTCTGGAAATGAAATAAATAAATAAATATATATATATATATATATATATATATATATATTATTCATATTAATGTTTTCGGATACACTTGTGTTAATTAAATAATTCATTTTTCACACAATTCACACAATTAACACAAGTGTATCCGAAAACATTAATATGAATAATTTAATAATACCTTGTGAAAGCTTACATATATAATTATATGTATATATATATATATATATATATATATATATATATATATATATATATATATATGCTACAGTTGGCGTTGAAAATTGAGCTATCTGTTTATAGAAAATAACGAGCACATATGTGGAGACAACTCACGCGGCTAAATTACATTGTTGAATATTTGCTCAAGTTCCTATCAATAGCTCATATTATGTTAATAGGAGAATCGCGAGTGATGAGTAAAACTTTTCAATCATATTTCAATAGTCAATTCATCTTTAGATATTCCATACTGAACGTACCGTACTTCATAATATTTGTGTTTTTCATTTTCACATTGCAAATAACCTTAATAAAAGTATACGTTTCTAATATTTTAAAACAATGTTGAATCAGTACTATGACTAGGATAGTTCAATCTAGACCTAGTGTGAAAAGCAAAGGACTACTCACCATAAGAAGAACGGCAGCCAACAAAGAATGAACGTGCCCATAATTATCCCAAGCGTCCTCGCAGCTTTATGTTCTCTCTTCATCTTAATAATATTCCTATCTTTTGTCGGCGTCGAATGTACATCGCCATGGTGCACTTCGTGCATTGTCAACGTCCTCGAACTTCCTCCACTACTCGACAACACATCCCCGTTCGCATATTCCCGACTATGCCTGTGGTTCATCAACATCGTGTTCCCCATTTGAGCCTGTAACTGTTTCTCCTGACGATTCGCTTCCCGGAATATCGCCAGGTACGTGAACACCATGATAGTACAAGGTATCCAGAACGAGATACTTGAAGAAATTATCACGTAAAGACTATTCACTTTGAACTCACACATCTCCGGATGGAGTCGCCGGAACTCTTGATGTTCATCAGTTGTATACCAACCTAGGAAGATCGGTACGAACGATATGATTGCCGGCGACACCCAAGTGTTCACTATCATAAACATGACTACTTTCTTAGTCATGTTTATAGGATATTTTAAAGGTTTCACAATAGCGTAATAGCGATCAACACTTATACAACAGAGATGAAGAATGGAAGCCGTTGAGAAGTAGACGTCCAGACTATTCCAGACGTCACACATGAAATAACCGAACATCCAGGTTCCCGTCAGCTGGACACTTGCATTGAACGTCATGGCAACCATGGCAACTAGCATGTCCGCGAAGGCTAAGGACACGACGAAGTAGTTGGTGATGACGCGAAGTTTCCGATGTCGCATGACACTGACGATGACTAGGAGGTTGCCGAGGATGGCGGCGATGATGATGAACCCCATGATGGATGCTTTGATGACCAGAACAAGCACATCGGACCAGTGTTCCTCGGGCATACTCTCCACGATATTCGTCTCGTTCGTGAAGTAAGGGTAGTAAGGGGTACTGTCCAGGTAGGAAGGGGTACTGCTGCCATCGTACTCCGCGGTTATTTTGTTTAAAAACGACGCCATATCCCATAATATTTCTAGTGTTGAATATTATGAAGAAATTGAGAAAATCACAACATTTTTACAAGGAATTTGAATTATTTGATTCGTTTAGATATGTTCAGAGTGGCTTAGAAACTTGGTGATCTTGATGAATTCAAGATAATAGTTCTACAAAGATTGAGTATCATTTTTCATTTGATGAAGACACGACTAGTTGAAAAGAACGGCAGAACAATCATGATGATAATTGTTATAATTGTTCATGTGATGACTGATTGATTACTTTTGATATGCTATAGTTATTGAGGTATTGCTGTATTGCGATGTGAAGGGTATTTGGTTCATATGGTAACTTTGTTGTTGCTATGGTGATGGTGAGACTTTGCCATGATGTCGATTGTTTTTCTCGAGATCTGCAACAGAAGAAAGATAAAGTTAGATATGTGTTCTGATTGGCCGTATGCCACGACCAACTGCTACACCATAACAATAATACCAGGACATTTGTTAACCGAACAGTTTATATACATCTTCAGACGTCTCGTAATATGTTTACAAGGATGCACAAACAGACTTAATACAAAAGCTATGGAAATAAAAATAATATATCAAGTCATATAGCGTAGATCTATGCATGTTTAATATATTGTTATATAGAGACCAAAATCTCTCCACTATTTGTATTACAAAAACTCACATATTATATAAATAATGAATAAAATTTGAATAAAAGTTTAATTACGGTTATAAATACGTTGCTTCCACAAGAAGGATAGTACTAATTCTATACTTATCTTGGAGTAACATACAGAAAATATGATGGTACAAAACTTGGCAATTCTACTATGTGCCACATTATCGGTAAAGGAACAGCGTATTTTGTGCTCACTCGAACCAAATCTGAATAATAAGAGCGCATATGCATACGATTGATTTCCTGAATTCGAATAATCATCAATTGTTTCAGAATATCATTTCCAGTCGATTAAGTGACATGGGCATATCAGTTATTTTTTGATGAATTTCGAACGAAAAAAGTGGTATGCATTGAAACTTCCGCTAGCTCAACATATATTCATTATCAGTCTAAAACACGAATATATAATCATAAATATTTCATTATATAAATTATGTTATCGAATCATTATATTCAGCTGATGTAATTTGTTTGTTAACACGTGAAAATGATGAGGTATGCTCAAAGCTGATTAATTCTTACATCTATTTTTTTCAAAGATATTCGACTTTCTGAATACATTTCTATGTTATTCTACAATATTTTCACCTCCTCAAAGGGGCATTTCGTTCAGAAGTTATCACCAAAAAACTGACATCTTGCTGAATCGTCCTTCATGTGCAACGTTGCTGGATAATATAGTATTATATAGCTCATGCCGAATTTTGACAACCTAGATTCAAGTAAAAGTGTGTCGGCTTTTTCATAAGGCCTTAATTTCATTGTTGTGATGTTACCTTGGAGAAACTTACATAATCGGGCCATTGAAAAGATGCAGATGACCAATATAAGCACGTTTGAATGGTTGATTTAATACTCTAACAACCAGCACACAGATAATTATGAAATAAAATAATGGATAAATTTGGTGGAGGCACCACATTTAGTATCAACGTGGCCCTTCCACCAAATTTCATTGTGGTTCACGCTAGTTTGGTAGGAATCTTATGGTGATGAATATTTGTTTTCTTATCGACTTCATATCAACAGATACGTTATGATTGTAAATGATCGTATGATGATATTTACAGAAACCTGTATACATTACAAACGCTAGATCTATGACTTAAGTTATCAAAGCAGATTGCTTAGATGATCCAGACTGGCTTTTGAAAGAAACTTGAATAATTTCATCGCTTATTGGTTTATCAACTATGCACAGAAAAATAATAAAATTATATATTACCAAGATTTTTCTTTGTTTATTAATTTATTTCGCACAAAATATCGATTTGTCTTTCACGAAACCATGTTAAAAGTTCAATGAGAAATATAAAGAATATTTCATTTTCAGTACAATCTCATATGTATTTTTATCAATAGGGTCTACATATAACCACACAATAAATAACACCTCACTTCAATAACAGTGTTTCTATAATATGAAATAAACCAATCCAAAAAAGCCATCCTCCTATCCACTTGAATATATTCTCATTTGCCAAACCCTGTTCGTCCATTCTATAACAACAACAACAACAACAACAACAACAACAACAACAACAACAACAACAACACTAACTGTTCTGTTATGTGGCATTACTTGAACGTGAGCCACATAAATATCGTTCAGGTCCCAGTTGTATATTACAACGGCCACATTGATACAACATAAACACCTGCTATACCTTGTGATTTACTCGCAGTGGTGTACCGGGCACTAGCGCCAGGGGAGCGAGCTTATGTTTGACAAAAAGATTGCATATGGGAGTGTTCCTTGACAATGTTATCAGCATATCGATACCCTTTAGTTTCAAAACCTCGTATCTGTGTTTTGTGAGATTATGCAGGTAATGGGAATCACTTCTATTTGACTTGGTTTCCGAATTGTGATTGTTATTCTCGTTTTAAAATTGTTGAATCTTTGTTAAATAACTTGAAATGATAATAAAAAGTATTACAAATCGTTAAATCAAGTCAATTAGAAGTGTTTTGCATACCCTGTACTCTCACAAAACACAGATTCGAGGTTTTGCAACTAAATTATATCGATATGGGGTGTGGTTTTATGGTTTTAAGGTTTATGGATGCGGTTCTATGTCAATACTGTATGAGATATAAATAACTGTTAGTTTATATTTAAACTGTGGTGGCGGACTAGATTGGGTTAATTGATTACGTTGGGCTGCGTTTGTTCTATACGTTCAAATGAGTTTTAGAATAGCGGAGTGTGAATTTTTCTCCATACTTCAACACAAACCCATATATTTGCTGGAGTAATAGTAGCGCTTGGGAAGGAATATTTCACAATAAATTTGAATACTTGTTAAAAGAACATAATTTCAGCTCATTAAAGCTACAGATGTAGAAGGTGGATTATTCGGACAGGGCACCACAAAGACGATCTTACTACTCCAAATCATAAGGGATGATAATGTGATAATTGCAGTATATATCGGGAAAACAGATAATTGGTTCATTGGTTTCACGTTAGGTTGTTACTTGTTCTATTGCTGTCTTGGAGAATGATTAATGAGTTTATATTAAACGAAACTGTTCAACTTGAAGTCAACACTCGTGCGAGGGGTTTACAACTCGCAAATTTGGTGTACACCTGATTTCACTCGATTTCAGAGATTTCAAAGGGATTTCTGGAGATTTCATACGGATTTTAAGAGATTTCATACGGATTTCCAGGCGATTTCAAGGGATTTCAGAGATTTCAGGGATTTCAAAGTGATTTCAATGGGATTTCATGGCAAGTGTACACCGGATTTCAGGAGTTGTTAACCCCTCGCACTCGTGTGGAACATTTGGTGGGATTGGCACAAAATTGTTAGGTTCTATGTTATGATTGAAATGTGTATTCAAGAATGTAATCTTGTAGTCTTGTATCTTCTCTTCTCTTTCTCTTCTCTTTCTCTTTCTCTTTCTCTCTTTTTTTTTCCTCTCTCTTTCTCTCTCTTATTCTCTCTCTCTTATTCTCTCTCTTTCCCTGTCTCTTCATCTTTCTCTTCCTCTTTCTTTTTCTCTTTCTCTTTCTCTTTCTCTCTCTTATTCTCTCTCTCTTTTCCTCTCTCATTCCCTATTCATTTCTCTTCCCTTTCCCCCCCTCGTTCCTCTTCCTTCTCTTTTTTTCTTTTTCCTTTCCCCTGTTCCTCTTCTCTCTTTTCTTTTCTCTTTTTTCTCTCTCTTCCTCTTTCTCTTTCCTTCTTTCTCTTTCCTCTTTTCTCTTTCCCTCTTTCTCTTTCCTTTTCCTTTCCCCTTTCCCCCTTTCCTCTTTCTCTTTCTCTCTTCCGCTCTGTATGTCTCTCATGCGTAAGAATGATTCGTATTTGTAAAGTTCAGCTGTGACTGCTTAATGTCCCAAGGCACAAACCACATAGAACGAGCTTTTAATAATGTCATCTCTTTACCACTTCAGACTTTTATTCGAAATATTCAATTACGGTTGACATTCTTGATATTTTACGCGAATAAAAATTCTAGTTTCTCCATGAAGTAAAACATTCGCCTACATATCTACCAGGAAATATTACGTATTACATTCAACAATGACAACATATTATATCAGTATTATATGAAGTAAGTTTACAACAGTAATATATACATTTCTTTTAACAATATTCTTCTCTCTCCCTCTCCCTCTCCCTCTCCCTCTCTCTCTCTCTCTCTCTCTCTCTCTCTCTCTCTCTCTCTATATATATATATATATATATATATATATATATATATATATATATATATATATATATATATATATATATATATATATATATAAGGCAAATCACAAAAACGTTCAGGCTGAGATATGTGATTATTTTGATGATCATCATTTCATTAATATATAGTAAACTGCGCAAAATGACACAAAGATCACGTCTCACACAGGAGATTTATCATTATTGCCAGTAAAATTATAACTGTCACTTAAAGGTCATAATTATGCCCGGCAGAATGTTGTAACACACCCTAATGACAATGGGGGATGACAATAAAATTCTCATTGTAGCAATTTGTGCGTTTTTTTTTCAAATTTCAATTCATAAGTTCATAAGTTTAACACCAATAATTCAGCGCATTCACAACTCTCACCGGCGAATGCTGCTCGTTATAATCCATTGCTATTAATTAGTTCCAATACGTCTTGTAACATCACATTCCAATATGGCTCAAGTAGGATGCTGAGATTCTAAGGGATGATATCACTATTGCCAATCAACTGAGTGAACTTGATACTAAAGGTCACATCACACGCCAATTAGAATGAACAATTTGCTGATTGCTATCGATTTGCGCTTGCGCACAAGACGAAATTTATTGGATAAAAGAATATGGCCATTGTTTAAAACTAGGAAAACACCATATATGCGTTGTTAGACGAGCGGATAGAAATAGTATGGGTAAAAATGGGTAAAAACTGCTTCGAGTGGTACCAATTTAGCACATTTTATGTTTTTTCTCCAAAATGGCTGACCCGATCAAGCTGAAATTTTTCAGAAATGTGTATCAAAATGTGATTCAACTTCACGCAAAATTTCATTTTTTTGGATTTTTTTTCCGCCATGTTATTTTAATGGGTATTTTTGAAATTTCTGAAATTTCTAAAAAAAAATACCCCCCGATAATGCCACAAAACTATAAATTAGATGAGGAACCATATTGAATAAAAGTTTGAAGTCGATAGCTAAAGCCGTTTGACCTGTGGAGAACCGACAAAAAAACATGAAAAAAAAAAACATAAAACACTAACTTTTTTCAGTATGTTAAATTGAATCCTCGCTAAAGCTCGTCTAAATATAAACTTCTCAGCCAACAGAAAGGAGTTCTCTGGCTATAAAGTACTCTCCACATATTTCAGTCATCTTGAAGGTTGTAGCAATAATTTTGTAACAATTAATCTAAAGCATCTAAACGTTCAATCTCCTTGTGTTGAACAACAAAGATTATACCGTAACGGAATTAGTTTTACACATTTCGGTTTTGCAATCGGCATTTGAAGACCACGTGTATTGATTCAACCAATAGAAGTTCACCATGCTTGCCGCCAGTAGCGTCAGAATCACCGCCAGATCGAATAGGTAGCTGATCGTCAAATGTTTATTTCGAGTGTTTGAATGAAACTGTTGCATGGGTTCAATCAAATTCTAGAGTAGTTTCGTGACTAGGGAAAACCGAAGAAATTTAAACTTGCTGAAAACCAAATTTAAAGCATCAAGTGGCGCTATCCCATCAATTTGGTAGAGTAACTAATAATGGTTAGTGATTCAATTGACTAATTTTTCACTGGATCGTTGAAATGCACCAAAAACAGCAGCAATTAGCCGTGATGATTATGTTTGATTGCAATCAGTCATTTTCAAGCACTTTTTATAGCTTGACAGAGTTTTTTTAAATCATTATTGAAAGAATTGCCAATGATGCAGAACACGTAAGATTTCTGTTTCCAATTATCACTTCACATAGGCCTACTCCATTTCACGGCTCCGCTTTTACGAAGTACAACAAAGAAAATCTTCAATATACAGCATCTCAACCAGGTATATATTCACACTTGTGCCAAGATTAAAGACTTTCCGATTTTGATCTTCAAAATGTAGACAAAAACACGTTTCATTCTTTCAAGTGTACTGTTCATTTTGGCAATTGGCAACATGGTACAGACATGAAGATTGTATACCCAAAATACTGATTTGTAACAAATAATGATTAACAATAATCTTCATCATCCTACAGGCTATGTCAACAGCAGTGATACTAGACTGAAGATTTCTTTTAAATTATGGCACATATTGTTGTAATAAGTGGACAACAATGAGTCCCAATTGGCTCTCTCCAAGCAAAAATTCAGTATCACTTCAAATGTTACAACTTCTTCTGCCATGGCATAGACAAAAAAATATGCTATCTCCTCAACGTTATTACAGTGTATTAAAATAATCACCTACTAATCTTACTATCACTGATTGCTAGGCATACAAATCTTTCTATTATCTCTGTATCGAGATGATGGAATGAGTTGAAGACATATATATTAGGATAAGATTACATTGGAGTATTGTATTTCAGGAAATTAAAAATATACCAAAACGTTTTCAAAATATTTTACTAAAAAAACCAAGAGTTTGACGATGGTTAGAATTGACTGGGCAAGCTTCAGGTAAGCGCATTATCTTCTCAGCTAACAAAAGCACTCAAGTATGAACAAAATAATAAATTTATACTATAAATGTAAATGTGATAATATGATAATATGTAATGTGATAATATGTAATCTAATGAATGTATACTGAAAACGGCCTAGTTCCAGACAAACTAAGCAAAACTAGTCAACTTGCTCAAACTTGACTGACGTGGTCATCGTGTTGAGCACGCTCACAAAACTCATATGTCGAAGCCTCTACATTTTGACGTCACGTTAGCATGAGTAGACACGTGGACATTTTATTCCTCACGTACTGGTAGGTATGGATTTTTTGAAACATAGTCAGCAAGACAAAAGTTATAACTAACCTACCACGGTTACATGCAAAAGTCATCTTTGTGAATCTGAAACTCCTTAACAACGTCCATGTGAATCTTCTACTCAATTATTACTATTTTACCACGTTTGAATGTTCCATACATATACAGATTTTTATTTTGAATCTCGGATAAATTACAAGATGGAAAGTTATAAGTATTAAAGCGGTAAGGCTTACAGCAGTTTAAAAAACAAGGAACTTAGGAACTAGGAAGTATTGTGAAGATTACATAATTGACAAGTTCCGAAATTATGATAAAGATTTCTAAGGAATTTTCCTATTTATCGAGGATTCATCGAATATTTTCCCGGTACACTGGATGAAGGATACATTAATTTTTTTTCATGAAGCTGCGTTAGTTGAATCATTTCAATTTCAACCATTTCACATTTCAACCTCGTGTGTAAAGCATTCAATTAAATGTAGAAGAGTCCGCAATAAACCATCTTACATAACCGCATGTCTTTCACGGTGGTGCTTACAACGAGTCCACCAGCAGTCAAGTTTTATGGGGTTGGTTCATCCCTGAACGCGACAAGCCTATAGCGTTGTCCTAATATCGCATATAAAGTAATACACATCGCCTCTAATCAACAAACTCGTGCAAGTGTCTATTTTTGTGTTAAATCAAGCTGTCGTTTGTATTTCTTCACCCGAGCTAAAAGTTGGATTCCCAACGGACTTTTTTACTCAATTGCTTTGACACAAAGTTACTATTTGTATAAAACTTCCATCTTTTTATGTTATGTTTTGTCAACAAACAAAAGCATTCTATGTTCACGTATTTAAAAAGAAAATGCAAAAATATCCTTTGATACATTTGTAAATACAGTATATCATTAATGAATATAGAATATTTTCGAAAAAAAATCTCTTCAATTAAGTAATATAAAGAAGTATATAATGTAACAGAGTTTTCAATTGGATGAACTACATGATAATTAACAGTTGTATTACGTTCATCTTTGTATAATTTTCATTTTGTAATTAATTTCGAGAATATCTGAGAATATGTCAAGCTTTAATTAAGATAATTCAATACCTTCTTACAGTTTTTGTGCCCAAATACCAATAAACAACGTAGTTATTATATAGACCCAAGTTGAAATAAACGATGAAAATGTATTCGGCATTGTTCTAGTGTTAGGCTTACATACTTTCGGCCGCTTCAGGATAAGCTACCGCTCAAAAATCAATACGAAAGGCACCTTTACGATTTGTAGAGTGATGGGGGATTAGAAGGGAATACCGATGTGTCCGAGATAAACGATGTACGTACATACAAGCAATTTCGTAGAAGTGCTCGCTAAATCACGCATCAGTTTTCACGTACAGCGTATTCAGCGAGATGAAGATGAAGCAGATATGAAGGAATTACATACACGATCACGCGGGTGAGTGAGTCGGCCGGACTTTGTATAACCAAACAAGATAGATATACTTCAAGACATGCCTCGCAATGCTCAGATCAAACTCATTACCAGTCTTACTCACTCCACTTGATCACCACTATATTCTGTCTCATGTTGGTCCCTCCGGACGCTGAATTTTGCTGCTATCGGGCTTCTCGCAGCCCTTAGTGGTCCGTAGCGGTACTAATTACAGATATTTATTAGAAGTCTTTCAGTTCGAAGGGAAACATATCAGTTCCTTTCTACCATGAGAATCAAGTATCTTGGTAGTGATAGTATAACATCGTCTTTGGTACAATACTTGTGCTGGTACAGTTTGCATGATAAGTAAAAGTCCTTTTCATATCTGTCTATAAAAGCCAACGTAATGGCATTGCATGATATTTGACAGGTAACCGGCAAAGAGAAAACGATCTTTCACTTTTGACCGAGCCCTATATGAGATTAGAAAAGGCTGACGGTAATCCAGCAGAAGAAACTCTGATATACTTGTATCGTATGCGATAGAATTGATAATATCTATCGTATCAATGAAGTAAGAAGGTCGTCTAATAATATACACACGCATACAGCCTCATTGTTCTGTTTGCATGGCTCTGGTATTTTGAGGAACAATGATTTTTCCGGAAGAGATTTAAGATTATAAACGCAACTACTTCTTTGAAAAGTGTAAGGCTGAAAGGCGTAGTGATCATCCCCTCAACATTGAGAAATATTAACAATCATGCTTCTTTCAGGATGTCACTCAATGTTGGACGAGACAGTCAACAATAACCACAAATCGATATTAACCAATTACAAACTAGCCTCCCAATTAGCTGTATTGTAATGGTTACGATTATCATACATTTGTTACTTTGAGAGCTCGTATGTTAGATAGATTTACAGGGTGCACTTTGGCAACATATATCTCAACTAAAACAACTACAAACACCACGGACTTGCGGTAAATTGCAATCAATGAATAATAACCCTCACAATTAGATGTGTGTAGTCGAATTTTGGGAAACAATTTCATGATGGAGCAACAATTAAATCCAAATGTGTCTAATTTGATGGTTTTCATTGTTACATTGACGGCTAACGAATGAGAGTAGAAAAAATACAAATGCACATCTTCAAGTTCAACTTTGTTTATCAATATTTGAAATCCTGATTTGCCTATAATTTTACAGTCTTCCCATTTTCCATTGCCGAAATGTGTAATGTAACTAGATTTTGTCAAAATTAGAATGTTGAAAACTCCGCCATATAGCGGTGGTTACTGAAACTCTTAGAATGTCATCCCCTATCCACTTTACAACACTGATGGAAAGTTTAGCCCTACTATGAATGGTGTCACTCTGAATATACGCATTTCGAAGAAAAATATTCTCAGCTAAGATGCGGGCTCTTAAGGACTCCTAGATACGATATTCCTTCGTGCACACGAGTATAGTTCGATAGCTCTTTTACTTGTGTTGCTATTCACTGGACCAACCGCGGTAAATATTTGATGATGGTTTCTACGGACGCCTCGGTTACCGCTTCACGCCACCACGCTGGGACGTCCGATCGTTTTCTACCGCAAACAAATTAACAGTCTCGTATCTAGTTCTCGTTATGTACAATTCTGAGGAGAAATATGTGTTCATGTAGAGGTTGAACCAAAAGTAAAAGTTCGTTGTATATTAGTCTGAAACATGTTAAAGTACAACCCTGATTGGTTGAGCCAGGTAGAAGAAGGACTTTTCCTTTTGGTTGAAACTTACTTGTATAGTTTTCTACATATCTACGAGAGAATGCGTGAACTATACGTGCGCTAGTCGCCCCGGTGGCCAAGTCATCTATCGCTAGCGGTAGTAACTGAAGTCACCGTTGGGCGTGGGTTCGAGTCCCGCATAAGGCATGGGTTTTTGTAAACGTCCTTTCATCTATCATCTCTTCATCGTTTCATTATCATCCGCTCATTCGTACCCCCGTATAACCTAGCTGTTGGTGGGGTCGTTAATCAACATAAAAAAAAGGTGGGCTAGTTTTTTGGGTAGGGGGGACGGCCGATAAGAACCATCGTTTCTCGTGGATACAAGTATTTCCCCTCGTGAAGGTCATAATCATCAGTCATAATCATGCAGTATTGTGAGATAGTTTTTAGAATATTATGGTAATTGGTTACTTACAGTAGGGCCTACTCGAAATTGAACTCATTGCAATTGTATTCTAGTTCTACAATAATTTATATTTTCAGTATCTAAGTTCTAAGTATCCAAGTTAATTCTAAGTTAGAATTCTATAGAGAACGTACAACATATGTAGAACTATTTATATTTATCATGATGTATATAACTGTAAAATATAGATAAAAATTCCAAAATGTTGGATAGTAATTTTCAGAAAATCATGATCGTTCAAATTTTTTCCGTTCCATAGCGTGTCCAATTTCAATTCCAATTTCAATTTCAATGCTTCTATGTTGGTGGTGCACTCGTGAGCTAGGTCTACTGCTTTCTATGTGTACTTACAAGACGGAAATATAGTGAATATTACACAATAAAATTGCTTATTTCAGAAATATTATTTACATTGTTATATGCTATATAAAACTTGTTTCTTATCCAATTTTGAAATGTTGCCAGATTTCTTGCAGCTATCGCAGTCTAGTTGAAACAATTATTTGTCGAGCTTGAGGCACGTTCTTTGAATACACAAAATGGCGGGAATAAAATAGAATACTAAAAGGTGGAGATATGGTGATAGAGAGAGTACGAGAGAAAGAGAGAGAGAGAGAGAAAGAGAGTGTGTGAGTGTAACAGAGCGACGGCGAGGAAGACAGAGAGAAATATACACTCTACTATGTCTCGTAATAAAAATGGTGTCTTCAAATCTTGCCCAGGGGACCATTTCCTTGCATCGACATAATTTCAACAATTCTATAGAAGCTGAAAAGCGTATAGACGCGTGCAAAAAGAAAATCGACAATTCTCCAAATAGCATCTCTGTATATATTAAGATGAAAACTATGACAATGATATTGACTAATCACAAAGCAATCATCTTGTTATAGCTGATTAGCGATTCTTGTAGTTTAGCCTATATGTTTCAAGCTATACAAAATGGCGACCTAGTTAGTCTATAACAACTTCGTTAATGCAGTTCAATATTTTTACTTCATGTTCAAAGAGGTCAGTATCTACCCTAACTAGGTTTACACACTTGAATATAAATTAGGCTATGCAAAACAGCAGGGTTCCCATTTTGGTTTTTCTTGATGTCCGTCACGTTTTTTCTATATAGGCCTACATTCACTTATAATATCATACATCATTATAACACAATTTCTTGCCAGCTGAAACAATATTATTAATAAAACTGCAAGAGTTATGAGAATTCTAATATAGCTTACGACGTGCGAAATAGTATGAACATCATACTATACGGCAAGACTCAAGTGCTTATAATAATTTTTGTGAAATTCCGCCAAATCTTGAGCGCTTAGATATCATTGATAACGAATAAATTTATCAAATGAGAGAAGACTTCTTCAACATAAACTGTATTTTCAAAAACTAATGACAAAAAATCAAAGATTGAATGAATGCTCAAAACAACTTATCGCTCAAAACTATTTGTCACGCTTTCGTGTACCGGCAAATTAAGAACGCTCCGTGCATTGAGGAATTAAATAAGTACACCAATATTGTAACACTTCGAACTTGCTTTTTGTTTCATAACCTTTCGACATGTCCATTTAAATTCTCATAAGTCTTTGCATTTTTATTAACAATACTTTTATTTTCAATAACTAAATCTTAAGTATCTCATGAACCCATGTTAGGAACAAGATCTGCAATAGTGATCTGAAGGACATGCCTTTGTATTCGATTATTTTACTAATTCGATTTTAATTTGACGGTATCTGAGTATACGTTGACATTATTTTTAAATTGATATCTTCGTTTACTTATATCAATTTCTTTGAAATGAAAATTCATGTATTTGTTGATGACAAATATGGTTATTTGTCTACATAACAATGGTAGCATGCTGTAGCTAAGTTACAGGAACTTCAACCATTTCATGATACTGCTGCAATGATGAAATTTAAACTTTTAAATTGACAATAGTGTTATCCTCCTACCAGTGAGTTAGAGAAACAAATGAATTCATTCCGACTTGTCACGAGTGAGAAACTGAGCTCGGAATGCTCTAAAGACGTTAGTTCAGTTATTCAGTTATTTTATTCATTCATTATAGTTTGTTTATAAAACAGGTGGTAATGATTACTATCATAAAAATCAATTACAATCAAATATAGTTTTCAAAAAATTATACTGCTATTTTTTTCTTAGCTCTCTTATTGAATCTCAATCTTTTTAATCAATTTTTTAAATCTCAAAAAAAAAGTTAGGGGGGTCATTTGGTTTCATACCACGTTTTCAGAGAATAAAAATACGTCGAGTTCAATATCAATTGAGGTGGAAAATATCATTGCATTATGGTAACTAAGGGTGACAACAAATTAATCCACCATTCATTGCTCAATCCTATAATGTATTCATAAAATCGGACGTTTAATATACTCTTTAAAATATGTAGAGAAATACTTTCTAATTATTCAATCTGAAAATTTTGTTATTATTCTATTTTTAATTCCCAGTATCATAGTATGAAGCACCGTACGATAAAACCACCGGCTTTTTCTGTCTTGGCAGATAGGTTTCGCTTGAGATCAAGTTGGTCAGGTTACAACGGTAATGAAAATGGGTTATGAAATTACCACGCTGTAGTTTTGTCATGAAAATGAGTAAGCATATTTATCCATACTTCAATATAGTGAAATATGTCACTAGACTTGACTATGTTTGTTTGCTCTGTTATGCTCTATATATCACTTTTTGTTGTCAACAAATGTAATTTCTGATTAATTAGAGCGTTCTAGATCGTCCTAATAGCGTACAGAGTTTAGAACCAGAATGGCGCCATTACCTTCCACAGCCTTCTTTCATCAATGCACCACCCCCCTACTTGTACGCAATGTCACGGTTGTGCTGCTAGCATAGTAATAGCCTGCACATCTAATGATACACATTGTGGAATTAAACAATAGAATGGAATAAAGTTAGAGAAGAGCCGCCCCGGTGGCTAAGTCAATTATCGCTAGCGGTAGTAACTGAAGTCGCCGCTGGGCGTGGGTTCGAGTCCCGCATAAGGCATGGGTTTTTGTAAACGTCCTTTTACCTATCATCAAATCATCGTTTCATTATCATCCACTCATTCGTACCCCCGTATAACCTAGCTGTTGGTGGGGTCGTTAAGCAACATTGAAGAAGAAGAAGGAAATTAGAGAAGATGTAGATAATGGTGCTAGTTTTCAATAGTGATTCACTTCTACATTCAAGAGATCAGATACTGCTCTGCTCGGCATATCCTGCTATATTGTTATTCATTGGCTCCGGACGAAATAAGGATAATATTTCTGATTTATGTTATGCTCATTGTTATTATACAATAATTCACATGTTGACGTATTGGAGGTATATGTCCGTGCTAAAAACTTGTACTACTTAATGACATTAAATAGTGGATAACGCCGGCCATGTTCGTTGTTTAAGCTGATTGTTGTCAGGTGTAGGCCTACGAACACTTGTTTCATATTCAGTGCCTGAATTCAAGCTTTTCCGTATTATTACATAATATGTTATATTAAAGAAAGCATTACTGAATTACTACCGTGAAAGTAGCTGCAACTGGCAGTTTAAAGCGAACATGGCCGCCGTTTCCAGGTATATCGAAGTAACCGGAAGTACGCGATCTGGTACACAGCTCGTAGCTGAGATATGCCTCCATATATACACTTCCATTGTCAAATCCGCGGTCAAATCTTCCTTTTCAATATAAACATTTGAACTTTGAGGTAAGCGGTGATTTCACATCTCCTTACTACCAATTGCTCGAAATCCAAGATGAGAGTCATTCTTAGTGTAAGCATAGATTGGTGTGAGCACGCTTTCTTTGGTAATTTTATGTTTTAATGTGGATCCAGAGAAATATACATATATCATACAAACTCAAACAACAAAAAAGTAGGGACAGAATCAGTAGTGAGCTAGGTAAACAAGCCGGTCACAAAGTACAGCATATTGAACTCAACTTAAGAATGAAACGAATTTAGCATAGACCTATACTATAGTAATTGTAGCGTACTCTTTGAGTGAGAGTAAGAAACATAAACACGCAATATTACTGGAACAAAAACTTCTTTCTTCCCCTTGTTGGTTGACCCAAAAAATAATCACTTCTTTGAACAGTGAAAAAGTATTAACCAACGACTAATTCAAGACACAGAACAAAACTACGAGATTTACTTCCAAGATTAGGCTGTTTCTGTTAGGTTGGCATTTGCCGCATTATAAACGCTAGTAATCATGATAGCAGTAATGCCAACATTAGGAATAAGTTACTAGAATCAAGATACAGGTTTCGAGTTTCCGAACGAAGTTTCCTTCTGAGTACGATCACGAGTCACGCGAGGATAATAATATGAAGGAAGTCATTGATTTTCTTAGCTCTACTTTCACCAATATGTTTCCAATACTTTAACTAAGTTCATTCCTACAAGACTTTTGGTTCGAGTTAATGCAGTATTTTCTTAAAGTTGATATCAACGATTTCTCTTGAATGTCGATTTAGTTGACGACAAAGTTATCTCCATTCTCATTCTTTTCATCTGCTCGTGATGTTTTTTTCTTCTTTCGCTTCTGAAAACTTTGATTCATCCTGGCTTCGTACAGTCAATGCATCATTTCAATCATGAACCGATATTTCCAACAAAAAGTCTCCGGTGTCTACAATCCGTCTGTTGTAGACGTCATTAAAACGGCAGTCCAGACGACGTGGCTTCGAGTATCAGGTACAACAACGGTAAATATTATGCTCTCATTCGTATCTAGATGTTTATTGGGTCACGAATGCACTTGAAATATTTGAGATTATGCTTGTTTAATTGTGATCCACACTTTTTCAAGAGTTGAAAGTATTTAGATTTTTGTAATTGAGACTGCAGAAAAACAGAAAGAGATTAATGGACTGAAATGCAATAAATACAACTGAAAAAAACGTGCATCAGAGATTATTAATATATCTTCAAATCGTATTCAAAACAGTTATTCCCAATTGATGTCATAATGAAATCCCTAAAGACTGTGCAAAACAACACAAAGTATTGAATTGTTTCAAACTTTTTTTCATCCTGGTTTATAAATGAATTACGAGTGTCCATTTCACATCTCTTTCTTCTTCACAAATTCGGATGCTCTACAGAAAATGGCACACTTTATACTCAATAAGTCAATTCTTCCATATTTGAAAATTCATTCATATCTAGTTGAAAAAGTAGAAACATACTATTATCTTATTGACTCATTAAAAACCTCTTGATTTACGGACATATTGTAGGCCTAATAGCTGTTGTGAAAATTTGTGAGTATTTCAGTACACAATAACACATTATATATTCTTTGTTCTTATAGTTCTCGAACTAAATCGTTGCATATGTGTGGTTATAAAAATAGGTTTCAGTTTTCCAATCTTCACTATCCGATATTTTTTATTCGTATATTAGATGGATTATTCATTTGATTCGAACATAACTTTTCGTGGGGGTGATACTGGTTAAGAATATAAATATAAATATATATATATATATATATATATATATATATATATATATATATATATATATATATATATATATATATATATATAGGCCCCTATATACTATGATGTCGCATCTTGCACATATAAACGTCAACGTTGAACTGTTGTACGGGCGGATCGTGTTACAATATTATTTCGACTAATTTAAAAGTGTAGTTTCTCATATGAGATTGCATTGCCACATGCAGATACATCACTTTTACGGCACACGAAATCAGCTAAGATGATACATAGCGATGATACCAAGAGCACATAAGTCTTATATGACTGTCTTATATGCTGTACATGTATACTTATAAGCACGAAAATAGTCTTCTACCAAACTAACAAACTCAAATATCCCCGTTATTGTTGGATAGATGTGATATTTCCAAGATAATATGATTTATCAGGAAGATAATTCACGATTAGACCCGTAACTGCATCTTATCGAAGTAACGGAACTACCGAATTTTTCACAGTGATTTTCTTCATAAAGAACATTTTTATCTTGAGATACTGCATTCAATGGGTATATAGATAACTAACATCAGACCTAGACATATACAAATTACTACATCATAATATATATTCAAAATAACAAGCCGTCTCGTAAATTGCATCGACGGACAAAAATAAATCACAATATTGGTCCAAGAGTTTTACTTCTTTCACCAGGACGATATAGATTATAGTAAGACCCCTTCTAACCACCACTTGCATATACCCATCACGTATTGATACATGGATTCGTTCGCGTAACGACCCCACCCCCAGCTAGGTTATTTGGGGGTCTTAATGCGCTGAATGTAGATAAATGACAACCCGTATGTGGAATCGACATCATGTCCAACTTCCTTCCAGTTTCTAAGTCAGAGCAATGGTAGAGATTCAGGGAACTGTCAGAAATCTGCATTGTTGTAAATCGTAATTATAACAAATAATTTGTCACTTGTAAGAAGTAATATAAGCATTATAATAAGTGGCCTCAAACTAAGTGTGAGGATGAACGATCGAACCCGGTTTACTGAAACACGATTTGGTATATCTACCAGTTTAGGATCATATGCGTTATTTAGATTTTATCATAATTTCTATATTATTCGAATTCACTCTCTTAGTTAAAACACTTTACATTTCTAATAATTGTGATAATCTACATGAAAATGATTCAAGTTTATCGTGGTCGTACCAGAAGTTATAGAATGATTAAGATTGAAGTTACTTTTGTATCTGAGTGTACGTTGTCTTCATCTTATGCCCATCTCTCTTATTCTCTCTCTCTTTCTTTCTCTCCCTGACTATCTATCTCTGTTTCGTTCTCGCTCTCTCGCCCTCTGTCTTCCTCCTGCTCCCTTCAAGCGTCGATCAATGATGCCACTAGAAGACGACTTACTGCCAAACTTGCCACATTTCAAATCCTTTAAGTCAACTTTGGATTAAGCTGCAACGTGTATAGAAGCTGAGACTGGAAAAAAACAGCTCGACGTTTCGATAGGAAATATGCCTGAAAATAAAACGTTGGAAATCTTGAATGTCATTACAAAGCGGCTCTAAGCGATGGCTTCTAAACAGAAGTAATTGCAGGGAGACCACATCTTGCAGCGTTGTAATTAATCTGATAGTACATTGTGAAAAATGCGGAATCGAGTTTTTCACAACACGTAAGTTGAAATGTAGGCCCACATACTCTGGTTGTCATAGTTCTCAAATTAGTAACATAGGAATTATCAAACAAGCAACATATAATTTTTTTCTTATTCATTTCAGACTTGTTAATTTTTCAATGGTTCAAATAGTTTCTGAGACATCAATTGCATTTTTGAAGAGAGGATATGGATTCTATTTTGAAGCCAACTTCTATCATCCAATGATTGGAATCATCAATTGTTTTCTTTATCATCCCATCGTATTCTGAATACTATTGCATGTTTCTGTATTTGGCCAGGTTTGTTGAATTTGGCACGCGACATTTGATTGTGTTTGTTTGCGTTCTGATTGCGCTGTTCGTGTTTCGCTTCTGTTTATTTATCGATATTTGACAAAATAATCACGGCACTTCCACCTAGGGTGAATATAACGTCTACAACACATTTTCTCTTCGTCGAATATATATATATATATATATATATATATATATATAATTTGAACAACTTTTTGATCAACCACCAGTGGGTCATTAAAATGATATGATTTGAAACTGTTCAAAAATCGCGACCTTCCCCGAGACTTGAACGCGGATCTCCAGATTACCGGTCTGACTCGCTACCTAGCTATTACACCAGAGAGGAAGGTCTTCCTACCATATATATATATATATATATATATATATATATATATATATATATATATATATATATATATATATATATATATATATATATATATATATATATATATATATATATATATATATAAATATATATATATATATATATTTAATGGTTCTGCTTACGAAAAAAAAAATATATATACCATACATTATATATTATATATTGATAATAATGATGTATTCTGCCGAAATGGACCACACATGGTATGATGTCGTCTAGACAATAATGATTATAAATTATAGAATACGAACATATTAGAAATAGCCAACATAGATTTACAAATCGTTACGTGTAACCACACTCATCAGTGAATTCGTCCATACTTTATAAGCCTTACTGTATGAGGAAATCTTGAACGCTTGTCCTAAACTTAATTTCTGTTCGAGTTTTCAAAATACATATTACTTGTCATAGAACGTCGTGTGACAACACATAACATCATGATTCATTGGAGGCGTCTCGTTAGTAAACAGCTTCCAGTTCCAAACCAAATATAAACGACAAATTGTTAAATATCTCTCTACTGAAAGAAAAGTGAAGGCATTAAAACTTACTATTGGCTATAAGGATCTGAACCATTAGCATAAGTGGTTCTGTTTACGGAGAAAACAGAAAGAAACGGAGGAAAAATAAGAAAG
>OU015467.1:7819023-7851158 GCA_907164805.1 Brachyptera putata
TCCTCTTTTCCCTTTCAGCTCGCTCCTACTCTTTTTCTCTCTATATAATATGTCGCGCTCTTCATTTTTCTCTCTAGTGCCAGGGATGAGAAGCTGTGGTTATGTAACAGTTTATTTGCGTACATTTTAATTAGAAGAGAAAATTACAATGTTGTACGTAAAACACAACAGTGATGCATTTCAAGCGATCAAAGACTGTATTTTATCCTTAAACCAATGTAACATTTACTCATATTTTTTGCTCTTATAAAATAATATAAATAATGGGTGTTTCAACAAGATCAAGCTTCATGAAAAATGAAAATATGCACTCAAGCCGATTATTAATGATGGATCAACACTATAGTATTGGCAACCGAGGTTGATAACTAAAAGCGGTAGTACCAACAGATAATCACGTGCTAATTGGTTCATTATAAGTTGAGGTAGTAAAATAACATAGGTAAACAAGGATGATAACAAGTTAGCTAGCCAATTCTCTCTTTTAACACTCATTGGCAGTTGGTATAATCGTACCTAATTAATACTCCGCAAAATTGGATCCATGCAAAAAAAGCATGGATTCAATTTTGAATGAATCTTATTTTCTCCGTTTGACCCACATACTTTAGGACTGACGAAAACTCGAAATAATATTCTTTACCCATCGTTTTTCGAGATCACCAACTCTTCATACGTACATTTAATTAAATTGTCATAGAATTCATATTACTAGCAATTAGAAGATCACTCAGCATTCTTTTCGCCACTAGATCATATCACACACAATATAATCTAGTGAAGAATGCCGCATGGGACGCCTTATAAACCAGTCAAATGACGCATTCCAAAGCGTTAAAACGCAAGGCCTTATACGAGAGAGGAGGAATGTCATATACGACGCGTCGCGACGTTTCTCAGGTCATAATGTCAAGCTCGAGACGTATGATGATGCATTAGAAACAGCCGGTCGTCGTATTGGCGTGAGAGAGATGGAGGATACGTGGTAACCGAGGAGAATATGAAATATCATGGTTTCGACTGTGGGTTTTAGATGCGAGACGAAACTTACTCTGTGATTGGTTAACAATTAACGCGCTCTAGCAACAAGTCTGTGGCTGCAGGCCGGGTAGGTCGCGTTCATTAGCATGGCTCCCTCAAGTATAAAATTAGGAAATTGAAAATATAGGGAGAATATTGTGGTAATTTTGAACCATTTTGCAACGTAGGTTATAATTTTGTTTCCACAGTGATACGATACGTACAACTTTAGCTGGGAAATTCAGGGTAACTATGGGAAATGTTACCTCTAAAGTTACTGCTCTAAAATATCTTGAGAGATTTTGAAATTTGGTGAAGTTTTGTTGTAAGTTTGACAATTTTTTTGAGAAGGTTGAAAAGATACCATTATCTTTTACTTGAGTTACATCTGTCTTTCGAACTTCCATAATGATTTTGAAACTGTTAAAAAAAAACTGTAAGAACTGTAGGTAGATATAGGATTACTTGTTTTCTGTTGTATTATGGTGCTTATAAAAATAGAGAAATTAATCTTTAC
The DNA here is from genome assembly GCA_907164805.1 of Brachyptera putata. Lineage (NCBI taxonomy): Eukaryota > Metazoa > Arthropoda > Insecta > Plecoptera > Taeniopterygidae > Brachyptera > Brachyptera putata. The sequence goes on from OU015467.1 coordinate 7,820,561, forward strand.
TATTTTTTTCTTCCATAGTTTTTTCTAACCAGTATAATTGGATAAAAAGTATATCAATCCCAAGATAATTGTTTGCCTCTTATTAATATGACATTCTATTTCTGGAAATTTAATCAGTTTCAAGATGATACGTCAATGGAGACATTGCACAGGATGTTAACAGGCCTCTTAAGTTGTTTGTTAATCTTCAAAGTTCTTACCTTTAAACATTATTGAAACGTTTCAATAAGTTATGAATTAGTTTTAATTGAATTACTGGCATCCAATCAGATTCTAGAAACATGAGATATTGATTCAGAGTTAAACCTTGCACAAACGGAGTTGTCACTAAAAGCGAGCAACATTGAAAGGTATTATTTGCGACGATAATTCCACATAATTATAATTATTCGTTTGATCTACGTAGTACCTTTGACTATACGACGTATCTTTTACGTGTAGGCTGTTATACAGAATATATCTCACGACCTCATGGAAGTATATATTACAGAATCACTGTAACCACTGACCATATATTCATTATTTAGTTAACGACCCCACACACGACTAGGTAATAGGGGGTATCTCACTATGTTAACATTGTGAGGGTTAGTGTTGTAATGTACACAAATAGAACATACTTGTTAACAATAAAAACATATGCGTTATTTGTATACAGAACTGTTCCTTCATGTTTACAAAAATAGACAGAAAAATACTTCATAAATATTCCCAATACTTTAACTAAGTTTATTCCTACAAGACTTTTGGTTCGAGTTAATGCAGTATTTTCTTAAAGTTGATATCAACGATTTCTCTTGAATGTCGATTAGTTGACGACAAAGTTATCTCCATTCTCATTCTTTTCATCTGCTCGTGATGTTTTTTTCTTCTTTCGCTTCTGAAAACTTTGATTCATCCTGGCTTCGTACAGTCAATGCATCATTTCAATCATGAACCGATATTTCCAACAAAAAGTCTCCGGTGTCTACAATCCGTCTGTTGTAGACGTCATTAAAACGGCAGTCCAGACGACGTGGCTTCGAGTACCAGGTACAACAACGGTAACTATTATGCTCTCATTCGTATCTAGAGGTTTATGGGGTCACGAATGCACTTGAACTATTTGAGATTATGCTTGTTTAATTGTGATCCACACTTTCTCAAGAGTTGGAAGTATTTAGATTTTTGTAATTAAAACTGCAGAAAAACAGGAAGAGATTAATGGACTGAAATGCAATAAATACGTTCAACTGAAAAAACGTGCATCAAAGGCTATTAATTTATCTTCAAATGGTATTCAAAACAGTTATTCCCAATTGATGTCACAATGAAATCCCTAAAGACTGTGGAAAACAACACAAAGTAATGAATTGTTTCAAGCTTTTTTTCATCCTGGTTTATAAATGAATTACGAGTGTCCATTTCACATCTCTTTCTTCTTCACAAATTCGGATGCTCTACAGAAAATGGCACACTTATACTCAATAAGTCAATTCTTCCATATTTGAAAATTCATTCATATCTAGTTGAAAAAGTAGAAACATTCTATTATCTTATTGACTCATTCAAAACCTCTTCATTTACGGACAAATTGTAGGCCTAATAGCTGTTGTGAAAATTTGTGAGTATTTCAGTACACAATAACACATTATATATACTTTGTTCTTATAGTTCTCGAACTAAATCGTTGCATACGTGTGGTTATAAAAATAGGTTTCAGCTTTCCAATCTTCACTATCCAATATTTTTTATTCGTATATTAGATGGATTATTTATTTAATTCGAACATAACTTTTCGTGGGGATGGTACTCGTTAAGAAGATTATATATATATATATATATATATATATATATATATATATATATATATATATATATATATATATATATATATATATAGATAAGCCCCTATATTCTATGATGTCGCATCTTGCACATATAAACGTCAACGTTGAACTGTTGTACGGGGGATCGTGTTACAATATTATTTCGGCTAATTTAAAAGTGTAGTTTCTCATATGAGATTGCATTGCCACATGGAGATACATCACTTTTACGGCACACGAAATCAGCTAAGATGATACATAGCGATGATACCAAGAACACATAAGTCTTATATGACTGCTGTACGTGTTATAAGCAAGAAAATGGTCGTCTACCAAACTAACAAACTCAAATATAACCATTATTGTTGAATAGATGTGATATTTTCAGAATATTATGATTTATCAGGAAGATGATTCACGATTAAACACGTAACTGCGTCTTATCGAAGTAACGGAACTACCGAATTTTTCACAGTGATTTTCTTCATGAAGAACATTTTTATCTTGAGATACTGCATTCAATGGGTATATAGATTACTAACATCAGACCTAGACACATACAAATTACCACATCATAATATATATTCAAAATAACAAGCCGTCTCGTAAATTGCATCGACGGACAAAAATAAATCACAATATTGGTCCAAGAGTTTTACTTCTTTCACCAGGACGATATAGATTATAGTAAGACCCCTTCTAACCACCACTTGCACATACCCTTCACGTATTTATACATGGATTCCTTAGTGTAACGACCCCACCCCCAGCTAGGTTATTTGGGGGTCTTAATGCGCTGAATGTAGATAAATGACAACTCGTATGTGGAATCGACATCATGTCCAACTTCCTTCCAGTTTCTAACTCAGAGCAATGGTAGAGATTCAGGGAACTGTCATAAATCTGCATTGTTGTAAATCGTGATTAAAACAAATAATTTGTCATTTGTAAGAAGTAATATAAGCATTATAATAAGTGGCCGTGTGGCTCTCCTATTGCACGATCCGAGCTACGGTTCGTTGGAGTAGAGATGGCTGGTCTCGTCGACACGAATGGTTCGTGTTAATAGTGTGTTTATTTGTCTTGTCGGCACGGACAGTTCGTGGGAATAGAATTCATTAGTCCTGCCGGCACGGACAGTTCGTGGGAAAAGAATTGTCCCTTATTTTAATGTTGCTTGGATAATTTAGATTCTGTTGGAACCGTGAAGAGCTTGGATAGTTCGACCATGGTTGGAATGTTATTGCAAAAAATATTTCCCAAGACTGGAGAAAAGTAGGCATACGATCAAACTAAGTGTGAGAATGACCGATCGAACCCGGTTTACTGAAACACGATTTGGTATACCTACCAGTTTCGGATCATATGCGTTATTTGGATTTTATCATAATTTATACATTATTCGAATTCAGCCTCTCGGTTAAAACAGTTTAAATTTCTAGTAATTGTGATAATCTACATGAAAATGATTCAAGTTTATCGTGGTCGTACCAGAAGTTATAGAATGATTAAGATTGAAGTTACTTTTGTATCTGAGTGTACGTTGTCTTCATCTTATTCCCATCTCTCTTATTCTCTCTCTCTCTTTCTTTCTCTCCCTGACTATCTTTCTCTGTTTCGTTCTCGCTCTCTCGCACTCTGTCTTCCTCCTGCTCCCTTCAAGCGTCGATCAATGATGCCACTAGAAGACGACTTACTGCCAAACTTGCCACATTTCAAATCCTTTAAGTCAACTTTGGATTAAGCTGCAACGTGTATAGAAGCTGAGACTGGAAAAAAAACAGCTCGACGTTTCGATAGGAAATATGCCCGAAATAAAAACGTTGGAGATCTTGAATGTCATTACAGAGCGGCTCTAAGCGATGGCTTCTAAACAAAACTAATTGCAGGGAAACCACATCCTGCAGCGTTGTAATTAATCTGATGGTACATTGTGAAAAAACCGGCACATGCAGCGTAGTGGTTAGCACGCTCGCTTCATGTGATCCGGCAGGCGAGGGGAATTCCGAACCCAGTTCGATCCCCGCCGCCGACCGTCTTTACAGAGGTATTTCATGGTTTCCCTCTGTAGTCCAGGCTAATGCTGTGACGGTTCCCACAATAAGTCGGCCATGACCGCTTCCTTCCCACTATCCTCCCGATTACCCAAGAACCTTCATCTCATCATCCCATCATCTCATTAATCATCCATCCGACGCCATTAGATCTCCGCTATCATAACAGTGCGTCGTTAAACCCAATTAAAAAAAAAAAAAAAAAAACATTGTGAAAAAAGCAGAATCGAGTTTTTTCACAACACGTAAATTGAAATGTAGGCCCACATACTATGGTTGTCATAGTTCTCAAATAAGTGACATAGGAATTATCAAACAAGCAACACATAATTTTTGTTTTCTGATTTCCAATTCATTTCAGATTTGTTAACTTTCCATTGGTTAAAATAGTTTATGAGACATCAATTGCATTTTTGAAGAGAGGATATGAATTCTATTTTGAAGCCAAATTTTATCATCCAATGATTGGAATCATTAGTTGTTTTCTCCTTCATCCCATCGTATTTGAATAACATATACTATTGCATGTTTTTTTATTTGGCCAGGTTTGTTGAATTTTGCACGCGACATTTGATTGTGTTTGTTTGCGTTCTGATTGCGCTGTTCGTGTTTCGCTTCTGTTTATTTATCGATATTTGACAAAACAATCACGGCACTTCCACCTAGGGTGAATATAACGTCAACAACACATTTTCTCTCCGTCGAAAAAACATATATATATATATATATATATATATATATATATATATATATATATATATATATATATATAATTTGACCAACTTCTTGATCAACCACCAGTAGGTCATTAAAATGGTATGATTTGAAACTGTTCAAAAATCGCGACCTCCCCCGAGACTTGAGCGCGGATCTCCAGATTACTGGTCTGACGCGCTACCTAGCTATTACACCAGAGAGGAAGGTCTTCCTACTATATATATATATATATATATATATATATATATAATTTGACCAACTTCTTGATCAACCACCAGTAGGTCATTAAAATGGTATGATTTGAAACTGTTCAAAAATCGCGACCTCCCCCGAGACTTGAGCGCGGATCTCCAGATTACTGGTCTGACTCGCTACCTAGCTATTACGACAGAGAGGAAGGTCTTCCTACCATATATATATATATATATATATATATATATATATATATATATATATATATATATATATATATATATATATATATATATATATATATATATATATATAATGGTTCTGCTTACGAAAAAAAAAAATATATACATACATATATAATTATATACCATACATTATATATTATATATTGATAATAATGATGTATTCTGCCGAAATGGACCACACATGGTATGATGTCGTCTAGACAATAATGATTATAAATTATAGAATACGAACATATTAGAAATAGCCAACATAGATTTACAAATCGTTACGTGTAACCACACTCATTAATGAATTCGTCCATACTTTATGAGCCTTACTGTATGACGAAATCTTCGACACTTGTCCTAAACTTAATTTCTGTTCGAGTTTTTAAAATACATATAACTTGTCATAGAACGTTGTGTGACAACACATAACAACGTGATTCATTGGAGGCGTCTCGTTAGTAAACAGCTTCCAGTTCCAAACTAAATATAAACGACAAATTGTTAAATATCTCTCTACTGAAAGAAAAGTGAAGGCATTAAAACTTACTATTGGCTATAAGGATCTGAACCATTAGCATAAGTGGTTCTGTTTACGGAGAAAACAAAAAGAAACGGAGGAAAAAATAAGAAAGTTGAGAAACAAATTTGAAACTTATTATGCGACGAAACTCTACTTTTGTGCCGTTATCTTATATATCATGCCCCTCCCCCTTTCTCAGTTACCTACTCGTCTCTCTCTCTCTCTTTCACCTCGAATGACACCGCAAGTCGAGACGTAAAACTTTGAAAAAGAGCATTCGGAAAGTTGTTCAGTTTTCTATGTTGTTCGAAGAATTGATGTTATGTCAAAAAATGTGAAAATAAATTGGTGAAAAAAAAACTTTCTCTCGATGCGGTAAGAAATCTAGTAGATATATGTTTGTTCTTTGAAATTGACAATTTATCATATACATGTGCAGTCTCTTCATATATCCGTAGAGAGAGAGAGAGAAAGAAAGCAAGAGAGAGAGAGAGAGAGAGAGAGAGAGAGAGAGAGAGAGAGAGAGAGAGAGAGAGAGAGAGAGAAATATTACTGAGATTTTCTCAAATTTCGTGCGATGAAATGAAAGTAAGAGAGAAATGTTATATTGACCAAAAAGAATTCTTAACAAATATTTCTTGTCAAGTTCTTGACATTGACAAACTACTGTCATCGATTATAGAGCGCAAGAGTTGAGAAATATGAACCATATTTTATATGTAATATGTAATAGTTTTAGTTATTTTGTGAAATACTTACGATACAAGATTTTGACATCTGGGCTAGCCAGAAGGAAGACTGACATTTAGCTAATTTGATATAAAGTGATCACACAGAGTTTTTATGACTTTGAGAAGTGGTTTCGATATTAACGTTTCAATATATTGTATTTTAGAATAGATTTATGTAAGCACATTCATTATTTCTAGGATTTTCAAGATATTCGGGTCCCAAAAGTTTGAAAATCATTCAAAAGAATACATGAACCTTGGCAGATTGTTTTTGTGCACGGCCATCAGGATATCATCAATGTCGACAGGGCTATGGGGGACCGAGACTTTCCACTGCCACTTGGTTTTCCTTGCATCCATGTCATCACAACTATCAATGTCTCAAGAAACGAAGAAAACAAGAACAGACGAGAAGAATATAAGTTGGAAGAAAAAATGTTTATTTCAAGACCAACAACACTTGATCCGTCCTGACGTGGTTTTTCGTGGTTTCCCACAGTCCTCGAAGTGAATGCTTGGATGAAGTACTAATTGGCCACGATCTTTAATTAGTAGAGTGATAGGCCTAGTTATATCGAGGGCTGTCACTCCTTATTTTTGTATCCTTCGTATAATGATGAACTTGCATCTGCTGTCATTGGAAGAAGTGAACATTGCCTAAGAGACTTAGTTCAAAGTGAAAGATATCAACATTCATGTGGTTAGATTATTCCTTATACCAATGTTGGTAGTGTCCGGATATATCGCAAAAACAGTTTATATTGTGTTCCGGACTTTCGGCAACTGAAGACTTTTATCTGCGGCGAAGATGTGTGGTCACAGACAGCGTAGAACTGGTGCCAAAGTTCGTTGCTTTAATTTGAAATAATAATAAAATGGGGTGGTAAGATCGCCCTTGTGGTGCCCCGTCCAAACGATCCTACTCTCATCCTTAGCCTTAATAGGGGAACAATGATTTTGTATCAAGTTTTGATGTTATTTAAAAAAAAAAAAACTCATATTTTAATAAGTAATAAAAATACTTTCAAACATAACGTCATTTTCGTCAGACGAGCCAACAGAACAGTGTTTGCCAAAAACATAGGAAAAACAGAAAATCATGAAAGCACATCAACTATCTTCTGAAGATATCAAATACTAACTAACATGCGATGTATCAATATTATCAAGTCTACTCCATTGCACAAGCAAGAATACAATAAAATACAACCATTCTAATGATTTTTTTTCTAGTAGTAAAGTCTTTACTGATCGTGTAAAACAATGTTATTACAGTCATAAAGGGCGAGGTTTGGTCAGCCGACCGTTCTACCACCTAAAGTTATCAATGAGATGAAGATATGGCGTATATTTTATATTCAAAACTGTATTCCTCTCTGATCAGTACTTTGTTCATCAGATTGGTATCATGCATTTTGAAATTTCTTGAACGATGTTTTTTACACAAAGAAGGTTCGTGGAAGATATGATCTACTTATCCTAATTAATGTGAAATCCCCGTATAATGTAGCTCTTGGTGGGGTCGTTAAGCAACATTAATGTAAAGTTCAACCACATTTTGGTGGTAGTATTTAGACACAAAATTCGTTCTCCCGAAATGATAATTTGAAAATACATCTCATTCGTACTTATTAAATGAGATGAGCATAGATCTGATAATCTGAATGAAAACTCGATTTCACATTCTATTCAAACCAATATTCATTCCAGTGCGATTTGTAAATTTTTTCCATTCTCAACCGTTTGAACAAAAAAGTGGGGAGAGGATGATATTCTACGAGTTCCAGTAACCACCGCTAGATGGCAGAGTTTTCCATATTTCAATTTTGACAAAATCTAGTTACATTACACATTTTAGCATACGAAAATGGGAAGAATGTAGAATTATAGACAAATCAGGATTCCGAATATTGATGAGCAAAGTTGAACTTAAAGATGTGTCTCTGTAATTTTTTTCTATCATCATTCGTTAACCGGGAATTTAACACATTTTTATTCAATTGTTGCTTTATCATGAAATTATTTCCCAAAATCTGATCTCATTGTGAGGGTATTATTCATTCATCGCAATTTACCGCAAGTCCGTGGTGTTAGTAGGTGTTGAGACATATGTTACCAAAGTCCACCCTGTAAATCTGTCCAAGATGCGGGCTCTTTTTAATTCGAGGGAAAAATGTATCTATAACTGAAAAGTTTCCACTTGAATAATTTGCAAATATGATTTCCTCGCTCATCTCTCAAGTCATACAGAAGTCTTGTTTTCCTAACTAAATCTGACTTCATACTCAAATGCCTCTCACAATACTAAATCAGTATACCGTGAACGAGTTGTGTCTCGACGTATATCTCGACTGGAGCGATCGGTTGTTTCGAGCCTGCGTGTCACATGATAGCGTGGTAGCTGACAGCTGTCAAAAACAGAAGTTTCGAGAAGAACACGCACTTTTCTTGAATCACGCAACTCAAAGCATAGATCACTCTCAGAAGTCGCATTCTGTGAATATTATCATAGATCACTGTGATTTCTTATTGTTAGGTCTAATTCATTATTTTCTTTTAAGCGATCACTTCTTACTTTCTTCCCTGAAGAATCTCATCGATAACGCCCCGTTATACTCGTTATATATATATATATATATATATATATATATATATATATATATATATATACATGTGATAATTGAACTTCTTGGATACGATCCAATATCAGCTGACCGGCAATCAGAAGGTCTCGGGTTCGAGTACCGATCGAGGTGGATCTTCCATGAAATGGCTATAACATCCCACATATTTCGCTTTATTGCGTATTCAAGAAGTTTGATTATCAAATTATTTTTCACGACTGGGTGAAAGTAAAATAGAGTACACAAGGTGTCGCAGGGACCCTATACCCCCGTGTTCTAGTACCCCCCGGTATTCCAGCTCTAGTGTTGTGATACCCCCCCGGTAATTGATCCCTAGTGTACAACTACCCCCCCCAGGGATCCTATACCCCCTAATCGAAACCTGTTTTCTGTGAGAGGAGGTATTAGAACACTAGAGATGGTTTACCCTATAACTTTATTCGTCATTTAAGTTGAAGGGGGGTATCTGAGCCCCAGGGATGGTTTACCCTATAGCTGTTATTCGTGATTTTAGTTGAGGGGGGTATCTCAGCGCTAGGGATGGTTTACCCTATGGCTGTTATTCGTGATTTGAGTTAAAGGGGGTATCTGAGCCCCAGGGATGGTTTACCCTATAGCTGTAATTCGTGATTTGAGTAAAAGGGGGTATCTGAGCCCCAGGGATGGTTTACCCTATAGCTGTTATTCCTGATTTGAGTTGAATGGGAGTATCTGAGCCCCAGGGATGGTTTACCCTATAGCTGTTATTCGTGATTCAAGGCAAAGGGGGGTATCTCAGCCCTAGGGATGGTTTACCCTATAGCTGTAATACGTGATTTGAGTTAAAGGAGGGTATCTGAGCCCCAGGGATGGTTTACCCTATAGCTGTAATTCGTGATTTGAGTTGAAGGGGGGTATCTGAGCCCCAGGGATGGTTTACCCTATAGCTGTAATTCGTGATTTGAGTTGAAGGGGGGTATCTGAGCCCCAGTGATGGTTTACCCTATAGCTGTAATTCGTGATTTGAGTTGAAGGAGGGTATCTCAGCCCTAGGGATGGTTTACCCTATAGCTGTAATTCGTGATTTGAGTTGAAGGGGGGCATCTGAGCCCCAGGGATGGTTTACCCTATAGCTGTAATACGTGATTTGAGTTAAAGGGGGGTATCTGAGCCCCAGGGATGGTTTACCCTATAGCTGTAATTCGTGATTTGAGTTGAAGGGGGGTATCTGAGCCCCAGTGATGGTTTACCCTATAGCTGTAATTCGTGATTTGAGTTGAAGGAGGGTATCTCAGCCCTAGGGATGGTTTACCCTATAGCTGTGATTCGTGATTTGAGTTGAAGGGGGGTATTTGAGCCCCAGGGATGGTTTACCCTATAGCTATAATACGTGATTTGAGTTAAAGGGGGGTATCTGAGCCCCAGGGATGGTTTACCCTATAGCTGTAATTCGTGATTTAAGTTGAAGGAGGGTATCTCAGCCCTAGGGATGGTTTACCCTATAGCTGTAATTCAAGATTTGAGTTGAAGGGGGGTATCTGAGCCCCAGGGATGGTTTACCCTATAGCTGTAATTCAAGATTTGAGTTGAAGGGGGGTATCTGAGCCCCAGGGATGGTTTACCCTATAGCTGTAATTCGTGATTTAAGTTGAAGGAGGGTATCTCAGCCCTAGGGATGGTTTACCCTATAGCTGTAATTCGTGATTTGAGTTAAAGGAGGGTATCTCAGCCCTAGGGATGGTTTACCCTATAGCTGTTATTCGTGATTTGAGTTGAAGGGGGGTATCTCAGCCCTAGGGATGGTTTACCCTATAGTTGTTATTCGTGATTCAAGGCAAAGGGGGATATCTCAGCACTAGGGATGGTTTACCCTATAGCTGTAATACGTGATTTGAGTTGAAGGGGGGTATCTGAGCCCCAGGGATGGTTTACCCTATAGCTGTAATTCGTGATTTGAGTTGAAGGGGGGTATCTCAGCCCTAGGGATGGTTTACCCTATAGCTGTTATTCGTGATTCAAGGCAAAGGGGGGTATCTCAGCACTAGGGATGGTTTACCCTATAGCTGTAATACGTGATTTGAGTTAAAGGGGGGTATCTGAGCCCCAGGGATGGTTTACCCTATAGCTGTAATTCGTGATTTGAGTTGAAGGGGGGTATCTGAGCCCTAGGGATGGTTTACCCTATTGCTGTTATTCGTGATTTTAGTTGAAGGGGGGTATCTCAGCCCCAGGGATAGTTTACCCTATAGCTGTAATTCGTGAATCAAGGCAAAGGGGGTATCTCAGCCCTAGAGATGGTTTACCCTATAGCTGTAATACGTGATTTGAGTTGAAGGGGGTATCTGAGCCCCAGGGATGATTTACCCTATAGCTGTAATTCGTGATTTGAGTTAAAGGGGGGTATCTGAGCCCCAGGGATGGTTTACCCTATAGGTGTAATTCTTTATTCAAGTCAAAGGGGGTATCTCAGCCCTAGGGATGGTTCACCCTATAGCTGTAATTCGTGATTCAAGGCAAAGGAGGGTATCTCAGCACTAGGGATGGTTTACCCTATAGCTGTATTCGTCATTTGCGTGAGGGGGGGGGGACGAAGGGAGGCCGCCTCTTTCACTGGCGTGACTATTCTTGAACAAAGACGAGTGAGAGTTCAACATTGGACTTCTTGACATGTTTGGTATAGATTGATGGAATTATGAAGACACATATATATTTTGTGAGAACGTATGAGGAAATGAGAATGTAACATAATTGGGGCTGAATATTCATGATATCTTCGTGCGAACATAGCATCTTGTAAATTGTTGAGCATCAGAATACTCATATCGAAGAAACTATTGAATCGATAGAATACTAGCTTTATTTGACATTGCGATGCTAATATTATTGATGAATAATGATATTCGAGTTCATGTTACGATATATTGACATAAATTAACTTGCACTGACATGCGTATGTGGACAGCTAAGGGGTGAACAGTCCCTAGGGATGAGATACCCCCCTTTACCACGAATCAAGAATATCAGCTATAGGGTACACCATCCCTCGGGCTCAGGTACCCCCCTCCAACTCAAATCACGAATAACATCTACAGGGTAAACCATCCCTAGTGCTGAGATACCCCCATTGACTTGAATAACGAATAACAGCTACAGGGTAAACCATCCCTAGTGCTGAGATACCCCCCTTTGACTTGAATCACGAATGACAGCTATAGGGTAAACCATCCCTGGGGCCGGGATACCCTCCTTTGGCTTGAATCACGAATAACAACTATAGGGTAAACCATCCCTAGTGCTGAGATACCCCCTTTGACTTGAATAACGGATAACAGCTATAGGGTAAACCATCCCTAGGGCTGAGATACCCCCCTTTAACTCAAATCACGAATAACAGCTGTAGGGTAAACCATCCCCAGTGCTGAGATACCCCCTTTAACTTAAATAACGAATAACAGCTATAGGGTGAACCATCCCTGGGGCTGAGATACCCCCCTTCAAGTCAAATCACGAATAACAGCTATAGGGTAAACCATCCCTAGTGCTGAGATACCCCCTTTGACTTGAATAACGAATAACAGCTATAGGGTAAACCATCCCTAGGGCTGAGATACCCCCCTTTAACTCAAATCACGAATTACAGCTATAGGGTAAACCATCCCCAGTGCTGAGATACCCCCCTTTAACTCAAATCACGAATAACAGCTATAGGGTAAACCATCCCTAGTGCTGAGATACCCCCTTTGACTTGAATAACGAATAACAGCTATATAGGGTAAACCATCCCTAGGGCTGAGATACCCTCCTTTGGCTTGAATCACGAATAACAGCTATAGGGTAAACCATCCCTAGTGCTGAGATACCCCCTTTGACTTGAATAACGGATAACAGCTATAGGGTAAACCATCCCTAAGGCTGAGATACCCCCCTTTAACTCAAATCACGAATAACAGCTGTAGGGTAAACCATCCCCAGTGCTGAGATACCCCCTTTAACTTAAATAACGAATAACAGCTATAGGGTGAACCATCCCTGGGGCTGAGATACCCCCCTTCAAGTCAAATCACGAATAACAGCTATAGGGTAAACCATCCCTAGTGCTGAGATACCCCCTTTGACTTGAATAACGAATAACAGCTATAGGGTAAACCATCCCTAGGGCTGAGATACCCCCCTTTGACTCAAATCACGAATTACAGCTATAGGGTAAACCATCCCTAGTGCTGAGATACCCCCCTTCAACACAAATCACGAATAACAGCTATAGGGTGAACCATCCCTAGTGCTGAGATACCCCCTTTGACTTGAATAACGAATAACAGCTATAGGGTAAACCATCCCCAGGGCTGAGATACCCTCCTTTGGCTTGAATCACGAATAACAGCTATAGGGTAAACCATCCCTAGTGCTGAGATACCCCCATTGACTTGAATAACGAATAACAGCTATAGAGTAAACCATCCCTAGGGCTGAGATACCCCCCTTTGACTTGAATAACGAATAACAGCTATAGGGTAAACCATCCCTGGGGCTGAGATACCTCCCTTTAACTCAAATCACGAATTACAGCTATAGGGTAAACCATCCCTAGGGCTGAGATACCCCCCTTCAACTCAAATCACGAATTACAGCTATAGGGTGAACCATCCCTAGTGCTGAGATACCCCCTTTGACTTAAATAACGAATAACAGTTATAGGGTAAACCATCCCTGGGGCTGAGATACCCCCCTTTAACTCAAATCACGAATAACAGCTGTAGGGTAAACCATCCCTGGGGCTCAGATACCCCCCTTGACTCAAATCACGAATAACAGCTATAGGGTACACCATCCCTAGGGCTGAGATACCCCCCTTAACTTAAATCAAGAATAATAATAACTAGGGTAAACCATCCCCAGTGCTGAGATACCCCCCTTTAACTTAAATCACGAATAACAGCTATAGGGTAAACCATCTCCAGGGCTGAGATACCCCCCCTTAACTTAAATCAAGAATAATAACTATAGGGTAAACCATCTCCAGTGCTGAGATACCCCCTCTCACTCTTCATAGTCGTCAAAGGGGGTATTAGATCACTGGGTAGGTAATCGTACACTAGGGATGGATTACCGGGTAGGTAAATCATCTCTAGTGTACGATTACCGGGGGGTATATGGTCCCTAGTGTTGGTTTCCCGGGGGGTATAAGATCGGGAAGGTAAACCATCACTGCCACACAAGGACCTGTGGTAACGTATAATCGTTACACTTTGGGTGAATCTATGCCCTCTATAGGGCTACCTCTATTAAATGCCTTTTCTGAAGAGACTGAATGTGAATCCATTCTGAAATTTGTAGACTATATAATTAGTAAAGTTTCGCGTTTAAAGTGATGGATGTATATAATAATATTCATCTGCGTAACTTACAATACGAAATATAAGACAGGAAATTGTATGAGTCCTCACAATGCGGAATATAAAACTAATTGTTCTTAGTTCTTAGGTCAAAGGTCATACGCCGGTCACAGAATCGAGGTTATAATTAGCAGTACTGGTCCAAGAACCGCAAGTGTTTCTATCATGAGGGATGAAACAACATGCGACTGTTGTATCTCATCAGGGTTGAGGTGGGGGTGGGGGTGGGGGTGGTGGGGTGGTAGGGGGATGTGGGGGCGGCTGTAATCGAACAGCCTGCACAAGATGTATCTGACACGTGACTATGGTGATGACGTGGTGTTCATCACGTAAAGTTCATCGAATAGTGTTTGGAGGATATAAACCGGAAGCATATTTCTTTTATATTTGGTTTATCGATGCACTCCAATGATGACCAAGATCTATTGGCGTCTTTGAATGATGGAGGAGATGATGGAAGGATCATGGTGACAGGTTATTTTGTTAGGTTTACGAGACAGACGTGGCTTCTTCTGAGGAGCCAACGAATGCAGTATTCATTTTAACGACCCAAGGAGACCACAATAAATTCCGGTTAGGATGGTCGATCATGACAAACATCGAACCTTGACCTCCTAGAAGAAAGGTTTTAGTGCTGATATTGGCACCATACAAATGAGTTTAGTCGTTATAACACACACACACACACAATGGTGTATTTTTCAATGAAGGATAATTACGTAAAAGAATTAATATTTAGGGCAAATTAACTATTCAATTGAACTAAAGTGTTGTCAACAGCTCAATTATCTGTGATGTTATAAGTAAAATTTCGATATTTTAAAAGTCTGAGTGCAGTAATAACTTCTAATACTAATCTAACGAGCTTTGTGTACTAACTTTTGAATATTTTTGTCGAGAAATTGTTTCTAATATTCCCATTTGTTACTTCATTGACTTAACTCATTGACTTATTACGAACATATAGGCCTATGTTTAGAAGTACCGGTATGCTATTTATATTGATTAATCTAAAACCGACGTTTGCTAGAAAAGTTTCAGCGAAAACATGTGCACATGCGACTTTATGACATTTTTTTCGTGTATATTTCAAATAAAGAACATAGAGGATGAAGCGTTAGAACACAAGAACGATACCCCCCCCCCCCCCCGACATTATCACCAATTGTTTATATAAATCGGATCATCCGTTTCGAATGAAAAACTGAAATGTGTACGGAACACAAAATATCCACCAAAACCGAATGAAACATATTCATACGTCAGAAGAAGTCAGAAGTGACATCCATAGTAACACGGTTGCACGGTTTTCACGGCCCAGAAAGACAGACGACCTCGTTAGAAACTTCATGGAGATTTTCTGACTTGTTCACATGACCTCCCGGAATGGAAAGTACCTCACAACCGTGCTATAATTATGATTCAAGCTCAACAATCCAAATCCATAGATGTGTAGATTTTGATCATGTGCCATACAAAATTGATATCTTGTTCTTCTCACAGCTTACATGCTACTCTCGTCTCTAGTGTTCGGATTCCGACAAGAAAAAAACATTTTACTAACTAATCGTTAACACAGTTATATGCCTACAAGAAGCAAATTAACTATCGAAGATTGTGATTGGTGAGGATTGATTATTTTCGTCTATCTCATATCATCTATCACATTCGTCTATCATTTCTTTTCGTCTATCATAGTTCTAGCCATTCCAGAGATAATGATTCCTAAAAATATGTGTTTTTACTTGTTGAATGGCCGCGCACTTGTTCCCTTAACACAGTTATACGCCTACAACAAGTAAATGAACTATCGAAGATTGTGATTGGTGAGGATTGATTATTTTCGTCCATCTCAACGTTGAGTGACGTGACTTGAAAGAAACCTATAAAATTCCTCATTTCCGTCTGTTTGTTGAAATCATTTGGCTCATTACCATCTATATCATCTTCAGTTTTAGACACGATTTCTACAATGATATCAAGTATTCACTATAACAGAAGAAGCAAGAAATCGTGTGACCTAAATCGTTAAGGAAATGAGTTTGCTCCAAGGGAAAATGATCTTTGTTTCAAGTAGGAATAATGTTAGCAGTCAGATTATAGATGATGTCACACTCCGTTTCATACGACATACACATCTCTTCTTATGTAACTGCTTTGAACATATCTCAGTACTTTTAGCTCACAAAACACTGCACATCTTGAACATAAAGAAACGATATATAATTAGGACTGAAGCCAAGAAGCTCATACTGACAGAAACCGCGACTGTTCCATGACCGTTTCAGTTATATTGGACAGTGACAAAACATATTCGCTCGTTTAATTGACAGAGTTAGGGAGAAGAAAAGAGCAAGTAATCGCCAATATGCATGTAGTATTGGATTTTATGGTAATCTGCAAATGAAAATCTGTGAATTCGTAATTTTTTCATATTCTCAATGACAACGAATGGCCCAGGAAATCACTATCCTCTTTCAACATGAACATGGATCGGTTTTCGATCAAATTAATAACACACTGAGTCATGCTTATCACGTCATAAGGCAGGAGAGTATACATTTTAATTATCCAATGCTGCATTAAACGTTATCAGAAATAATGGAGCCTCACAAAAGCACGTGCTAGTTTAATCGGAATTACTAGTTTTGAATGATTTTCTCATTTTCAATGCCATTTTAAGCTAATTGCTGCTTTTTTAGAAAACATTTTGTCTGCAGTATCAAATGATATCTCTTTGTTTCAAGTGGATTGAAAGTACATATTGAATGCATGCATGTGGTGTATTGTATCGAACATTTATGTAATTATCAATTCCATGATAATTCAATGAGCACACGGAAATACTGAATGGTTCATTCACCATCCTTTTGGAGGCCTAGAATAACAGAGAGGTGTCGAACCTCAACTCAAAAATGGGTAAGAAGAAAGGATCTTTCACAAAAAGTCAACATGACGAGAATGGTCGAACCTAATCAAGTTGAAAACGCATCGTGCTATATCGTTATGATATGCATCATACAATTAAGCGATACTAGAGTGACCAAAATGGACATACATAAACTTGAGAAACGTTCATAAAAGGCCTGAATGTTTTCTAGTGAGCAGCATCTAGCAAAAATATACAACATTAATGAAAGTGTGTGATTTATAGGTAAAACGGGCTTATACCCACCAACAGAAAGGGTACTTATAAGATACCTAGCAGCGCCTAGGCCATCCAGAATAGATCACTGTAACGACACCACCTGTTGATGACGCAATTGCTTTTGTTTGTCTCCGTTTTTAACGTGTGTGTGCGTGTGTATTTGTGACGTGATAAACTTGTAGGAATAATTGAATGGTAGCCACGAAACTTATAGCTCACTTCCAACTGGCCTACTTGTTAATATCGGAGACGATCTCAGCGCAAAACTAATTGAATCACTTCTTCAATTGAGAGAACAAATCGGATAGTCAGAAACATGTGTTTCACTCAGGATTTGAAATGAAGAACAAATTCGACAGGTTTACAAAATTGAAAAGTAGATGTCCTCCTGATTTGTCATTAGTTGAAGACTTGAATGGCGTCAAAAATGTTGAATCTGATTATCAATATTTAGCATCATTGCATTATAATTATGATTGTTATTCTCAGTATATAATTTGCTTTTATATCTCTACCATCAAATGTGGTGGTTTTATCGAGTAAAAGCAAGTTGTATATATATCTACTTACTTACTATTAGTCCACAGAATGACGAAACACATTGTATCGTGATAATCGCATCATGATGGATTGGAGCAAGCATTCTGTAAAAGAGAGCATCAGTCAATGATCTACATAAAGGCAATAGTCCGGAACTCACAGCAGTCCTAAAAATTCATTTCAGAAATATTGCCACAGAATAATTGCTTTTTTTACATAAATAAGTAATTCTATTTCAATAACAGCGTGGATGATAATATACCATCATTGAAAGTGAAAATGTATACTTGTTTCTACTTGTTGTTACTTGATTCAGAATGACTGTGCCCTGATCGGGCAACAAGGGCGATTTTAGGCTATCCTACCACCCCAAAAATACAGAGAAAAATAATGTATCATACCATTTTTTTTTCAATGTTGCTTAACGACTCCACCAACAGCTAGGATATACGGGGGTACGAATGAGCGGGGGATAATGAAACGATGAAGTGTTGATAGGTGAAAGGACGTTCACAAAAACCCATGCCTTATGCGGGATTCGAACCCACGCTCAACGGTCACTTCAGTTAATACCGCTATAGCGATAAATGACTTAGCCACCGGGGCGTCTACCAAATTATTCTTCATGTTAATCAAATCTGAATGCGAATGTATCGGAAGATTGGGATGGTGCCCATGCCTCGTGATCCAGCTCGAATCATGCGCAATGACATGGAAGTTTGGATGGTCACTTTGTCAATTAGTTTCCATTCACTAACAATAATTATTCAATGAACAGAAGAGAAGTTTTACGGTATCAAAATCGATAAGGAATTGTGTGAGTTTTTTCTACAAATATAGTTTTACCTCTCTTTGATGATATATCTGATATTATTGTGAAATAAATTCAAAATTCAATTTTCCATCGTCCTTGCAGTATACTGCACATTTATCAAGCCAACCGACCAATAGCTTGATCCTTTCTAGTGATGAATGAATGTATAATCTTTCCATAATTCAGTAAGCTCATTAATCATTATAATGAATGAGGATACATTATAATGTTATATTATTTTATCATGAGAACGTGTAATTCTCAATGAATAATTCGATAGGTTGGTAAAACTAAAGTAGAAAATACAATGAAACAAACAAAGAAAAGATGAAAGTATTCAAGTAATGAACGTGCTTGTGACTTCAACCAACTACTTTAGTGAGTTAACCTGCAAGAACGAATGATTTGATTAAATTATCGCTTCGGAAAGTACAAAAGCAGTACAACAGGAGTTCGCAAACACATTATCGAAAAGCAATAATGATAGAAAAAGAACCAGTCAAAGTTTCCTACAGAATAAGAAATAGTACATGGCAAAAAAAACATAAAAACACATTGTTTCACCGCGAGGTTTTAACTCGATAAGAGCGAGTTGGTTGGGTGGTGGTGATGAAGGGGATGAGGGAGGGGTTGATTAGAGGAACTGTAGGAAACAAAAGCACAACTCGATGTGTTTGAAAAGACACAACAGAGACGAGAGACACCTCAACCCCCCCCCCCCCCCAACCTCGCCTACCAAACCAACCACGCAACTTGACACATCGCGTATCTGTGTGAGTGTTTGTATAGGGTAGTAGGAAATCAGAGAGTTTCTCAAAGAAGAAATCAGATTCCGTCATTCTTTGACATTTGTGTGTAGAGTTGCGTCCTCCTGATTTGTGTGCTTTTATCTCTCCGTATTTGAAGCTCTTTGTATTCGAAGTCTCGTCTTACAAACATTGTTGTAAGAATAGTACGCTGGAAATGTGGAACTTTCTAGGTTAGTTATTTAGTTTACACCAATGAGAGGCCATAGAGGTGGTAGGCTATTTATCTAGGTGAGCGGTAGCCGGCACAAGTCATGTACCCGTGCAACATGTATACGAATTATTTCAACGAGGTTTCAGTATTCCGTATACGAATGGATAACTTGAAGATTCAGATTATTCAAATATGTTTTGATTGAATGAGAAATTCAACACTACAAGAATAGAAAAATCAACTTCCTCTCGATTTAGATAAGATTCTCAGATCAGTCCTCGTTTAAGTTATTTTTTCTATCATAATTCTGATCAAGATATCTAATCACTGGACTACAGCCTAACGCAGCAATCGATTTGACAGAAATTATTAGGAAATAATGGTCGAACTCATTATAAGAAGTGTCTAGTAGTTGTTTCGACCGAAATCGAATGTTCAAACCCGAAAGTAATACAATATAAGTGTATATGTATGGTAATTTTATATTCACTGATGAGAATTGTACATCACGACTGCGAGGACAGTAAAACTACATATTTCAAATGCGTTGCAACCTTGAAGATCCAGATAGATTGTGTAATCACCAAAGTTGACATCTTCAAAACTTCAAAAGTTTTAAAAGTTTCAATATTTATTCTTCCATGAATACTAGTATACTCCATGAACATGTACATTCACAGTCACAAAAAATGTTTTTCTCAAAATATTTATGTATACATATAATTTAAATGAAATCTGTGTGACGTATTTTACGTGGAGTGTGAGTGAGCATTGCCGGCCAGTTTTAGTGTTTTAATGTCAGTAATGTTTCTTCAGCGTGCATTTTAGTGTGACTTGTGCCCGCAACCGCAATAGCTTGTGTCGAAACTTGAAATTGCCATCACATCATTAAGGACGATAATAAATTCAATAATCTTTCTCCAACAGATAACCACGTGATATAGAGTTCACGGCGGTCCCTGTATGATTCTCACCTATACAAGTACTTCACTTCTCGCTTCTATTCATACGTCTAAAGATGTACGTCGCTATTCATACGTCAAACATCGTTACATGTACGTCACTTCCTGCTGTTATTGGTGGCAGGCAAATAGGTGGACACACACACACATACACACGCACACGCACACCTGTCGGGGACATTTATTTCCAAGGCGTCGCGACGCCTCAAATAGACGCCGACGTCGTTTAGTAGCAGTGGTCACGTGATAGTCCTTTGGGATCTAAGTATAGTCTCAAGGTGCGACGTTAATAGTCTATTTACTAGACATAGTAAGAAACGTAAAACTTGATTTTATTTACCTACGATCGAATTAGATTCAGCTATTTACCGTGGAATTCCATGTTTACAAACATTTTGTGTTTTCTTATAACTTATTCATATATTTGTGTGATGTACGATTTCATACACTTTTCATAGTTTTTATTACAGAGTTTTCAAGTTTTCTTGTATAGTATTTTTCAAAATGTGATTGTAGTAATAATTTTGCTGTTATAGTTATTGTATATAGACCAAAGCTGATTGGTTCAGTTAATATCCTTCTTCAGTATGTTGAAATGTTCATTTATTCATTCATATTGGGTTCAACGACGGGCTGTACTGTTGACTACGATCTATTGGCGTCGGTGAATGATATATGAGATTAGGGAATGATGAGATGAAAGGTCATTTTACGAAATGTCTTTAGATAGTGGAAAGGTCATGACCTGTTTGGATAGGTCATAGCCTGTTGTTAGGGAACCATCCCAGTATTGGCCCCGTAATAGAACCCCGGTCTCCTGAATTCAGTGGGCTAGTCACTTGGCATGATAAGAAGGGTAAGACCTACACCTGATATTCAGGAATCATTCCAGTATACGTACGTCAAGAAATAAGGGAAGTTACAGAAATTGTCAGTATAAGAAAGGTTGTTCATTTTGGGATTTGAATCCCGGTCTCCTGATTTTTGTTCTGAGCGCTAGCGAGCGTCAGCCTGAGTCTGTTTAGGGCAATTAAATGGCTACGTCCCAATTCATCGAAATCCCAATTCGTCGACTGGTAAGATTCAGTGAAATCCCGATTCGATGAAATCCCGATTCGTCGACTGTCTCAATTCATCGAAATCCCGATTCATCGAAATCCCGACTCGGTGAAATCCCGATTCGTCGAAATCCCAATTCGTTGACTTCTAGCCATGAACGTAGGTGTTCAATTAATCGACTGGCAAGATTCATCGAAATCCCGACTCATCGAAATCCCGATTCATCGAATTCCCGATTCGTCGACTTCTAGCAAGTTCAATTCGTCTACTGGTAAGATTCATCGACTGGTAATATTCGTCGAAATCCCGATTCAGTGAAATCCCGATTCGTCGACTTTCAGCCATTTACGTGGCTGTCCGATTCATCGACTGGTAATATTCGTCGAAATCCCGATTCAGTGAAATCCCGATTCGTCGACTTTCAGCCATTTACGTGGTTGTCCGATTCGTCGACTGGTAATATTCATCGAAATCCCGACTCATCGAAATCCCGATTCATCGAATTCCCGATTCGTCGACTTCTAGCGTGTTCAATTCGTCTACTGGTAAGATTCATCGACTGGTAATATTCGTCGAAATCCCGATTCAGTGAATTCCCAATTCGTCGACTCTATCTAGCATAGAACGTTCACGCCTACTTACAGGTATCTGACCAATAAAGAGCCATTCGTCAAATGACAGCCCTCTGGTAGACTTAGCTATTGTTCTGGCTCCAGTTTGAACCCTTACCTCACCCCACCCTCTACGTCACCACTCGTTCAAGTGAGAGGTACGAGCCTTTTCGAGGAGATGGGGTCTAAAAGGATGCATTACCTAAATCGAGGGAACAATAGAAGTTGAATTGAATTACCATCATAGGCATGAATAAAAATCGGATCAAGGAATTTAGAATAAAAAAATGTGAGTGAGAATCTATACATATTTTAACAAATATGTTAACCCTGCAAGTAGTCCTACACTTGTTCGAGATGATTGACGTGTCAATAAAGGGATAAGAATGGATGGACAGAGCATAGGCCAGAGTGAGAGTTTCAGCAACCACGGTCAGTCTGAGGAGGGATTATACCTGTCGAGTAGAAACCGTTCCGCCCATGTAGGATGGTCATATTTAGATCCTCCCTGTGTTCAATTCATCGACTGGTAATATTCGTCGACTGGTAATATTCATCGAAATCCCGACTCATCGAAATCCCGATTCATCGAATTCCCGATTCGTCGACTTCTAGCATGTTCAATTCGTCTACTGGTAAGATTCATCGACTGGTGATATTCGTCGAAATCCCGATTCAGTGAAATCCCGATTCGTCGACTTTCAGCTATTTACGTGGTTGTCCGATTCGTCGACTGGTAATATTCGTCGAAATCCCGATTCAGTGAAATCCCGATTCGTCGACTTTCAGCCATTTACGTGGTTGTCCGATTCGTCGACTGGTAATATTCATCGAAATCCCGACTCATCGAAATCCCGATTCATCGAATTCCCGATTCGTCGACTTCTAGCATGTTCAATTCGTCTACTGGTAAGATTCATTGACTGGTAATATTCGTCGAAATCTCGATTCAGTGAAATCCCAATTCGTCGACTTTTAGCCATTTACGTAGCTGTTCAATTCGTCGACTGGTAAGACTCATCGACTGGTATTATTCGTCGAAATCCCGACTCGGTGAAAACCCGATTCATCGAAATCCCAATTCGTCGACTTTTTAGACCGCATTTTAAGCAAGTCGACGAATCGGGATTTCACTGAATTGGGACGATACCCAATTAAATCGGTATATTTTGATGATATATTTGTATATTCACCTCTTATCGATAAAAGCACATACAGTATTGCAGAGAACTATGAACTAGAAATAACATTTTGGGCGAACAGTTGGGATTTCAGTTGTGATTAACAACAGTGGATGAACGAATCATGAGTGAGAGCCGTCCAGATCATTGGAATGTTATTATAATTTCCTCTTTACCTTTATTCGTATTGCGTTTAGCGACGCCCAATCCAACCATAACTTGGATCCATCGCTGTCGGTGAATGATGGACAGGAATATTCAATGGAAGGTTATCTCACTAGGAAAACGCCATATACGCGTTGTTAGACGAGCGAATAGTAATAGTATTGGTAAAACTGGGTAAAAACTGCTTCGAGTGGTACCAATTTAGCACATTTTATGTTTTTTCTTCAAAATGGCTGACCCAATCAAGCTGAAATTTTTTAGAAATGTGTACCAAAATGTAATTCAACTTCACGCGAAATTTCATTTTTTTGGAAAATATATATATTTTTTTTCGCCATGTTATTCTAATGGGAATTTTTGAAATTTCTTAAATTCATAAAAAAAAATATACAGATACAGATCTATACAGATCTAAGTAAGATGAGGAACCATATTGAAAAAAAGTTTGAGGTAAAACGAACACCAATTTTTTTCAGTATGTCAAATTGAATCCTCGCTAAAGCTCGTCTAATTAACCCGGTTCCAATAAGTCAGGTCGGGAGTTGAACACCATCACCTAGGACCTCTCAAATAATGCTGGATGGGCAATCCTGTCGCATCATCGTCCTCTTCTTCATCGTCTTCTTCAATTTCTTCCTCCACCTCTACTAATCTTCGCCATGCTTTCCGTTCTTCCCACAATATTTCCTCTTTCACATCTTCCCATATACCTTCTCTTCTCCTCACGCTTCCACTTATCTGATCTCTCCATCTTCCTCGTGGTCTCACGGCTTTTCTTCTACCCTCTAATACTTTACCAAATTCTTTTCTTGGGGTTCGTTCGGGTCCCATTCTCCGCATATGTTATGGACAAAAATTGATATTTCGCTAAATCGACTCCCATGTGCTCACCTTTCAGTAATTTTCTCTGTAAATGTTAGTGCATTGTTACTTTAGCGTTATATGGTTATGATAGCTTATAAATATAATAACCTCCTGTGAACTGATGATAGTGTTGATGATCGAGAGAGATTATTGGTCGAACGATTAATTCAGTAATAACCGTATTTACGATCAGACTTTACGATCGTGCCGGTTATACGACCCATACACTTACATAAGAAGCAACTGCGGTTAGCACAATATGGTACCGCTGTATATCAGTAGTTGAACATGTTGCTCGGTAAAATGCTACGCTTATACGCTTCACGCTTGACGTCTGTCGTACGTTTTACACTTTTCGTTGTTGGTCGGTATTACGCTTGTTCATTTTAAACTTACAAATCGGTCGTTTGAGAGGTCATTTTATCAGTGCAACTCAAATGTTGGTACAAATTTTTCTGGTGACAGGTTATGTGAAATAATTGGTCGAGCTTTAGCGAGGATTCAATTTGACATACTGAAAAATACTTTTTTTTTTTTTTTTTTTGGTCGGTTCTCCACAGGTCAAACGGCTACAGCTATCAACTTCAAACTTTTTTCAATATGGTTCCTCATCTAACTCTCTGTATAGTTTTGTGGCATTATCGGGTGGTAACTTTTTTTTGATGAATCTTAGAAATTTCAAAAATACCCATTAGAATAATACGGCGGAGAAAAAAAATATTTTTATTTCCCCAAAAAATGAAATTTTGCGTGAAGTTGAGTTACATTTTGATACACATTTCTGGAGATTTTCAGCTTGATAGGGTCAGCCATTTTGAAGAAAATAGAGAAAATGTGCTGAATTGGTACCACTCGAAGCTGTTTTTACCCATTTTTACCCATACTATTACTATCCGCTAGTCTAACAACGCATATATGGCGTTTTCCTAGTATATTATCAACGTCCTAGAAAAGGCACAGGAACATTGAATGCAATAGTACTGGTAGTCTGTTGAGCTGCCTGTCAATTTTGTATTTTCAACTCAAGTTGTGTGATATATGAGAACATATTCTTACACATATCACATATTCTTACAATATCGAAAACATAGCAATATTGATAACATTCACCTCCACTTTCAATATTCTATATACGGGTAATTCACGAACGAAGAAAGTACGCCATATGTAGATTTCCGCTTTCCATAGGTATCCAGAATATATTTGTTACAATTCAATTAATCTCGTAAGTTATTTGATATCTAGTCATTGAACTAAACTGACGTTTATCTGAATCCCCTCCCTCAGGCATCATGCAGAGTATTCTATTTGCAATGATCGTTATATGTAAGACTATAATTGAGATCTAAGTCATGTTCTCACATCCGAAGTTCTATCTAATTCATCGCTGTCAGTCGTTCGATATACCAAGTATAACATTTATAAATGGATCGCGGAAGCAGTTCAAACGTCACTCGTCATCAACGGGTCACCCTATAGTCTTAACAAGACATCATCTCAATCAACCTCCTGGTGATTCTAGATCATATATCTCTTCCTTCCCTGGACCGTTCTTCCCTTCGAACTACTCATTATACAACCTGGAACACAACATGGTTTTGTCGCTCGCTGGAGGGAAGAGAGATTGTACGTACAGGTTAGAATAATAACAAGGAGTCGCTCGAGAATGTATAAGTTTGTTATTCAGGGGAAGCTGGGAACTTATCATGAGCTGACGTGACAGATATGCAGAGAGACAGACATACATGCAGGAATACAGTTAGACAGAGACGAGGCGCAGAAATACTAGCAGTCAGACTTTAGACAGACCGACAAGTTGGTCTGTCTAAGCTCTTTGTTTTATTAAAATTACTTATACGTCTTAGTTTCAAGAAAAAAGAGGCAGGCATCATAGTGAGAATGAGAGATAGATGGATATATATATATAGAGAGAGAGATAGAGAGAAAGATATGAATATATACGCGTGGTGTAATTGGATGCTGTTGGACACAAAGCGGTGCTGTGATTGCATGAAGATGCATGAGATTAAGCTGAGATGTCTTGTCATTGGCTGATGTTATTCGTGTCGAGCTAACCACGATAACTTCATCGAATATAAGTTGTAGAGAGACCACAATACTTGATTAGCACGAACAAGGATAAGAAGTCAAGTAATGATTGGAGGTTAGATGTAAACGATTGAAGATCAATTATCACAGTTCAAGGATCAATAATAAAAATATTAACAGTAATCAAGGGTACCATCAACGATTGATTAAGAGCATTAGGAGTTGATGCTTAGATAAGAGGGTCGGAGTTGAATAAATAATGTTCAATTATTATCACTTATTGCTGGATCCCAAAAGGATCGGGGATCACGAATGAAGATCAAGAATAAACATCACAACAGGTCACGACAAACATATCAACAGGTCACGAATAAACAGTGGAGAACCAAGGATCAAGGATGAAGGTTCATGCCAAGGAGCAAGAATCATGAGGCAGGATTGAGGATTGGTATCAAGGATCAAGGGAGAGAAAGTAGAGATTAGAATTTATTCGGAGTGAATATTTTGCCCGTTTTTTCCTATCTGTGTTATTCTTACTGGGAAAACGCCATATATGCGTTGTTGGACGAGTAATAGTATAGGTAATAATGTGTAATAACTGCTTTGAGTGGTACAAATTAAGCATATTTTATGTTTTTTCTTCAAAATGGCTGACCCGATCAAGTTGAAAGTTTCCAGAAATGTGTATCAAAATGAAATTCAACTCCACGCAAAATTTTATTCTTTTGAAAAATAAAAATATTTTCTTTTTTTTCCACTGTGTTATTCTAATGAGTATTTTTGAAACTTCTTAAATTCATAAAAACAAAAGTTACAACCCGATAATGCCACAAAACTATACAGATCCAAGTTAGATGAGGAACCATATTGGAAAAAGGTTTGAAGTTGATAGCTGTAGCCGTTTACACCTGTAGAGAACCGACAAACAAACATAAAAAATAATAATAAAAAAAAAAACATGAAAACGAACACCAATTTTTTTCAGTATGTCAAATTGAATCCTCGCTAAAGCTCGTCTAATAAGGGTTCCCAAAATTTCGAAATTATTTCTCTCAAAAATCAAATTGCATCTGAAAACTACACACTATCGAGTTAGATGATGACATTTATGTATACCAAGTTTCATCAGAATATCTCCTTTCGTGTAATCTGTGAAGCGCGAAAAAAAAAAACACTCCAGTTTTTTGAAAGGAAGGTATATTTGAGTCGTCTCTCAGCTCATCCAATGATTATTGTCTCAATAAAAACTTGATATTTAATGACTTTCAGTAGTGAGCATTTAGTTTTGTGTTCACTAATTGCCACCTCCTCCGCTCACCTCGCCAAATCCCGTGTCAACATGATAGTATATGTCTTTCAAATGTCCACAATGATTATTATCTCAATAAAAAAAAACTAGCCGCCCCAACTATCGCTAGCGGTAGAAACTGAAGTCACCGTTGGACGTGGGTTTGAGTCCCGCATAAGGCATGGGTTTTTGTAAACGTCCTTTCACCCATCATCACTTCATCGTTTCATTACAAAGGTCGTTAAGCAACATGATAAAAAAAAATGAAATTTCGAGATATTCAGTAAAACGCATTTAGTTGTTTGTTCACTTTGCAACCCCTTCACGCACACCCCGCCAAATCCCACGTCAACAGAGCAGTATATGTCTTTTATATGTTCACACATTTATGTTTTAGTTCAGTGAGGTTCATCGTTTTCTATTTGTATCTCTTTAACTGTTTTCGTTATAAAACCAAGACGTCGTTTATTAGTCGTTAATCTAATTCTGCTTGGCAACCACACACAATTGAACTCATTTACAACTTCTTGTAAAACCACAGAAAAACGTATTAAGTATAGTATTTCTAATTGAGTTCGCGAGTGGAAACTAGTAAAAAAGGGTGATATTTAACATCTGTCATGGCTAAGTAATTTCACAACATCGTTATAGCTGGAGTCGACTCGTACATACACAAATATCACAACGTGTTATTTTAAAGATCGAGTAACTTCAGCGGGTGATTGACGTGGATTTAAAACAATTTTCTTCTTAATGATGGCCGAAGAAGATGGCCGTTTTAGACAAAAAAGTGAGAAGAATATTTCAAGTGCTGAAATGGAAGAAAACTATTTGTTGCATGATTATTAACGCATGATTCACAGCTATACTGGTTTCCACGAAATGAGGTCATTTAACAACATAATCATTGTGAAATATTTGACAGTTTAATAATCACGTAGTAAATTTTCAAAGTTGGATGTCTTAGAACGATGCAATTTCGTTTTCTATCGTAAATCTAGTTCTAAAAAATCCTAATGCCTCGAAATATAACATTATGATACTTGTGTTTGTTATGTCGGTAGATTGGGAGGCGACATTTCTGTTTCGATGACACAAGTATGCAACAGAAAATTCAAATATATACAGTTGAATCTCAACAGCAAAAATGTAAAAAATATAGAAATTTCACTCTCGAAAAATAATAGAAATTATATTGACATTCAAAATCGATATCGATATCTACAATATCGATTCGAGAAAAGTATACCTTTCTTGTTATGTTGTGATACGATTTGATTTTCGGGATGACATGAACACATTCTGAAATGGCTTATCATTTTATGCCAGTACCATTTAGGGTCGAATCTATAAACTTCGTTCTACTTTTATGTCCAATATTATAGATTGTTGGAAATCTTTATTTGAACACTCATACATCTACACGGAATTACATTGTGTGTAAAATCTTTATTAAGATCTCTTCCCATCTTCGGGTTACCGATGCGACACAGAATAATAAAAAACAACAATATACAAAATATATAAACACAGATAATAAAATAAAAGAATTGTGGGGAATTCCACAGCCTTCTAAACCTATTCATTCCACGGTCCGACGGACGGAACAAGTCTCTTCTGTTCGACAGCAACAATGGAAAGAAGAAGCAGACTGGCCGTGATCGCTCTCGACAGAATCAGAATATTTAGATTATCAGTTTGTTCACGTTGAATTTATTATATATTAAAAGTCGTATTTTACATCATACTGTTCTCATTCCTATTTGCTAAACTCACGCTTCCAACAGAATGAATAATGATTACAAATACAATTGAAGAATGAAGTTATGAGAAAAAATAATTGAAATATTGAAATATATTGAAAAATATTGCCGACCAGGCCCAGTCGCCACAAAATTACCAGCTGTCTTTGAGTTTGGAGAAAACTGAGATTCCAAATATGTTTTCCCGGTGGCAGATCAATTTATTTTCAATCTAAATTATAACACCTTAACTTCTGTAGTACAGGAGTCCTTAACCTTGAAATAGTGATAGACACACTTACAAAAAGTGTCCAAGTATTATCAGTAAGTGACATTGACCATGTGTAATTGCAGTAACGCGGAAGCGATTCATTAACACGTATGCCCATCATGTGAATCGCATGTTTAATGCCCACATTAATCAGCTATTCAATATCTGATGCTATATGTAGACAATGTTAAGACACTACAATAACAATGTCGACAACGTTAAATCGGGTGCTTACATATTAAGTCTATTTTAGTCGTACTTTGTATAGAAATAACTGCCGGACATAACGGGTGCATTGTTATGAATGTATGTATAGGCTATATAAAATATGTATTGCATTGACGAGACATGTGCACATGTCAGGTCTTGACATTTCAACAGGCATGGCCAACTGTTGCTTATTTTGAGTTAACGACGTACTGTGTTGATTAGATGAGCGTAGCGAAGATTTTCATCCCATGTACCGGAAAATTTTGGGCTTGGTTTCCATGTTTTTTGTGTGTGTGTAATTTTGTACGTGGCATACAGGTCAGGAAAAATAATCAATCCACTCGAAACTATCTTTCGAATTGGTGTTTTTTTCGAATTTCAGAAAAAATCGTTGAACGGTTTATCCGGAAATTTTTTGGAATGTTCGGAAAATCCCCATAAGAATAACCCAGGGGAAAATACTTGGTAACGGTTTCAAAATTT